>OVAN01001345.1:0-42112 GCA_900406275.1 Anastatica hierochuntica
TGCTCAAGAGCTTGTTCTTTGAGAAGGATCATAGGTTACAAAGCTGTGAAGATTTGTTTTGATTCTTAAGAGAAAGTGTTACTTGTTATCGAGTAAATTGAGATCGAGTCTATAGCTTTTTCACAGGACACTCCAATTTCAGATGCTAATAGTTGGGACTCCTATGCTAACACTGCCGAAATCTGCTCATCTTTGCTCTGAGCTTCTCTTGGAGAGCTTTCAAGAAGAAAACCCAATCTAAATTTTTCTGAGTGAATCCTCCAAACAAACTTTTCATCAACTCTTAATAACTTCGGCTTTACTAACAAGCTTTTAGAAACACCAATCTTTTGCTATCAAATTTCTTTTGTCACTTTCAAATACCGACTTTTTTATGTTTTTTTCCTCAGCATGGTTGAGGTGATGGGTTTCATTGGCTATGTGCCAAGGAATCCTGACCTCGATCCACTCGACAGGTTCCTTGAGAGCTTGGTCGGTGTTACAGTTGGTGTCACTTACCGCAGCACGGAGGATCTGCAGTACCTACACGATCGTCTGGAGGCATTGAGTGTTGCGGCTACTGCTGAGCTCCTGAGGCGCGCCGCGGAATTTTGAGATTAGATATTACTGTGGATACTTTGTTTTGTTTTGAGATGATATATTACTATGTTTTGTTTGTTTGAGATAACGTAAAAATATATATAATATAAATAAACCAATACCAAACGTAGAGGTCTACAATTTTGTCAAATATAACGGTGTACGTAGCTCAACCATAGAAGAATTTGGAAATTCAAACGGATGAATAATGACATATAATTAAGGAGACTGATAACAACGAGCAGGAAATTTTCTCAGAAGTCATGCTTTCGTCTATACCTTTGGCTTTGGGTCTTCCAAGCAAGCTTCACACATGCGCCTTAATTATGATATATTTACACGATATATATAAATGCCCTCAAAAGGTTAATTAATTCACTAAAATCTGATCAAATCTTCTAATACTCATCATCATGGATGACAATAACACAAACAAAAAAAAATTCATCTAATCATTGTAACATATTTTCAGAAATCTGCGGTCCAAGTGAAGAACGTAGTGTACAGGAACATAAAAATCGGACATGGTGATAACGTTTAATTGCAGCAGGAACCATCCATGCCAAGGAATTGTGTTTGACAAAGTCAACATTATGGGAGGCAAAGCAACTTGTACTAATGCTAATGTGATAGATAAAGGCACTGTTTTGCCTCAATTCGATTCCACTTAATTCACTAGACCTACCAAACACACTCACACACATTTATTTAGATATAAATATGTAGATACAAAGTATACAAAAAGCATGATATATATACATAAGTACTTGTGGATATATTAATGTAAATACTTGAAATATAGTATAGTATAGGAATGAACATATAAAAAATGTTCGAGACATTTTGTTGTTTTTCTTATTGTGTATTACTATATGGTTTGTCTGATATTTATTCATAAATGTACTTTCTCATGTGTTTATAGACCTTAATAATGATATGTGTGTATTGTATGAGTTTTTGGAACCTAAAATATAATAATGTTTTAACATGTTTTTGTTCAAAGATGTTACTTGTTATTTACCAAAAAAAATGTTACTTGACCAATTTGGATCAAGTTTGAATCGAATCTCTAGCTGTCTTAAAAACGGGTCTGTTGTTATATTTGATTATTGGGCCTACAAAAGCCCATTTACTTTAATCAGTAAATAGAACTGTGCTATTCAATTTACCAAACAACCCCTGCCATGGTCTTTTGGAAAGAGACAAAGTTTACGAAATCTCAATTCCAAGAGTACACTGATCTTTTGGCCGATCCTCGTCAGAAGACATCCAAAGTCATCACTGAGGGTGAAGACCAACAAGCCTAAAATAAAAAATGTTCCTTTACTTTGTGCTCTGTTTTGGATGATCCTTTTGTGATTTAGTTTTGATCGAACCTTATTGCTTGGTATATGTTTCTGGATTTTGCTACATCTTTTTGTTTTGGATCAGTTTTTTAATTTATGGATTATGGTAATTTTCTTCTACTTCTTTTGCTACAAAATCTAGTTTTCTTTGTTAGTACCAAATTTTCTACCATTAGTTGATGATAAGTTCCATTAACGAACCAGATTGATCAATAACATTGTATAAATATTATGGTTTTGAACACCCAAAGCTATAATTCTTGATAAAAAATGTTATATTAAAGGTTGATTTTTTTTGTTATATTAATCTATTTTTTTTACTAGACTCTTTAATATTTAACGAAACAGAGTTTGAATAGGAGAAGAAAAGAGGTTGACGATTCTACATTCTACTCTTCTGCGAATTTTCTGATCATCGGAGGAATCTGATATATATTTTCTCCGGCAACTTCTCTCTCACGCTGGAAAGTTTGGGTTTTTATTTTGTGTGTCGGCGGAACTCTGAGAAACTCGCGGTGGTTTGAAATGGGGACACCGGAATTTTCAGATCTGGGGAGACATTGCTCCGTCGATGTTTGCAAGCAGATCGATTTCTTACCCTTCACATGCGACCGTTGCCTTCAGGTATTGAATTGATTCCTATGTCTTTGTGCTCCTGTGATTTATGATTGAGGACAAAGAGAATAAGAATCTAAAGTCTTTCTCTTAAATCTCCTGGAAGAAATTATCAGCTTTTATGTGCGTTTAAAACTTAAGTGTCTTGTTGCTTGTGGAGTAGTTTTGGCTATAAGAATCGAAGTTTAATTGGATCTCTGGCAAATTTTGAGCGTTTTCATTGTAGAGTCGAGACGTTTTGCGGTTTGCTTTTCTTGATTCAGATATAGTTTCTGCTCGAAACGAATGCATTGTTTCTTTGTCTCTGCGTTCTTGATTCAAGAATGTTCGACATTTGCTGTTGCGTCCTGCTTTCTTGGTTCAGCTCGAAACGGATCTTATGATTCTTGTTTGCTTTCTTGTGTTTCGGTGGTTTATGTTTGCTCTTTGAAGATTGATTTTTGAGGGTATGCTTTCTTGATTCAGATATAGTTTCTGCTCAAAATGAATGCATTGTTTCTTTGTCTCTGCGTTCTTGATTAAGTAATTGAAGTTCGACATTTGCTGTTGCGTCCTGCTTTCTTGATTCAGATACTCTCAAAATGGATATAATGATTCTTGTATCCTTTCCTGTGTTTCGGTGGTTTGTTCGCATGTTTCGCCATTGAAGATTGAGTTTTTTGGTTATGGCTTGTGTGCTTGCTCTGGTTTTCTCTGAGTCTAATGTTTGAAGAATGTCTTTTTGGTGTGGAGGAGGAATCTTATGCGAAGAATTTTGCAGGTGTTTTGCTTGGAACATCGAAGGTACACGAAACATAGTTGTCCAAAGGGGAATAGAGATGATGTGACGGTGGTTATCTGCTCGCTCTGTATGAAAGGAGTCCGGTTAAACCTAAACGGAGGTCCAAAACATAACATGGGAAAAAATGTCAACACCAACTTCGACCCATCAAACTACGAAAAAGCTACAAAGAAGAAGAAATGTCCAGTTCCTAGATGCAATGAACAACTAACATTCTCCAACACCATCAAGTGTCGGGATTGTAATGTCGATTACTGCTTGAAGCACCGCTTTTTTGACGTGATCATTCTTGCCCTAGACCGAAGAAACTCGAGCTTAGTCTCCCATTCATGGGTTTCTTGAATAACAGTAGCAGTAGCAGAAAAGAAGCTAAAATAACAAGACACAACAAAGCTCATTCATCAACTTCATCTTCGTCTTCTTCAAGATGATCTAACCTTTTATCTTCAGCAGAAGCTGAAATTAGCAGACTTGGTAACGACATCAGCCAGAAGCTGCAGTTTTCGAGGGAAAGTGATGGTATCATGGAGGTGTGTCCACAGTGCGGTGCAAAGTTCTCTTCGGTTGCCATTCTTGTGGAGCATGTAGAGAAAATACATGAGAGGAACAAGAAGCAGAATCATGGCAAAGTCACTGTCGATGTTTGCCCTAGATGTAGCCGAGGATTCAGCGATCCAGTGGATCTCGTGAACCATATCGAAAGGGATCACCGAGGTACTTGTAAAGCGAAGGAACAAATGTGTCTGATTCGAGGTCTTTGCAAGCCACACACATCACATTGCTTGTGAAGTAGTCAACATCTTTTGCATTTTTCTCTGTTTTACTGATTTAGACCAACAAAATAGAAAGCAAATGTCACTTTTTTAAGGTGACAAATCTCATCTCCAATAGTGTAGAGTAATTTGAATCCTTCCTTATGATGACAAAGAAAAATTGTGAAACTTTTTGGATAAATAGGAAAAATGTGAATTTTTGACACATCCAATGTTTTATGTAGTGCTTCTCCCAAATGGAAACTTTGAGCAAACACCTAACAAATCAAATCATTAGAAAATACTCTCTCCCTCATTGGGAAATCTCCGGCCACGTTGAGTTGGTCTCCGGCGGTCCACAACCTGGTGGATTCTATTTTCCGGTGCCACGTGGTGTCCATGCGGCTAGGCTAGGAAACAAAGCCTCGATATCCCAAAACGTGAAAGTGAAGGGTGGACGAGGACTTACGCTCAGGACGAGAACATAATCATATATGTTCCTGGTCAGACCAATGAGTTGCCGATACAAACACTGTTTAGTAGCGATGGTGGTGATACGTACGCATGGCCATGGGCTTTTAAAGCAATGTCTGATGTGGTTAAGGTCACTTTCCGCAATCCTGGTGTTCAAGAGGATCCTACTTGTGGACCTGTTGTTGATGTTGTTGCCATCAAAGAGATTCTTCCTCTCCGCTATACCAAAGGTAAACTTTCAACTCCGGTTCGTTTTTTTCAAAATTTCTAATTTTGGTGGTTTTAGTATCTAAAACCATTTTTCTGTCATTTATCACTTTGGTTATTATTGTAATGTTACCACAAAAATGTTTTTTTTTGTTGATAAAATGTTGATGATGAAAACACTTATACACCGGTTTTGCAAGTGATTTTTGAATTAAATCATTAGATTATATTTATTTTTCATTTGAGCTATGGGACTTTGGAACCTTTTGATCCATAACTTTTTCGGTATATCAAAATTTTTGTTGCATTTCTAATTTTTAAATAATATTTTATATATAAAAAAAGATTGAATTCGAGAAACAAGAAAATCAACACCTTTCACCATCTCTTTGTTATCTTCAAACAAAAAATAAAATATTATCAAAATTAATTAATAATAACCACACAAAAAAGTATAAATTATTATCAACCAGATCATTTTGTCATTCTACTTTTGCGATTTGGTCCTTCTCTTTCATATTATTTGTCTTTTCTCTCTTAATTTTGAATTTGTTTACAATTTAATCAGGAAACCTTGTGAAAAACGGCGGATTCGAAAGCGGTCCACACGTATTCAACAACTTCTCTACCGGAATCTTAATTCCGACGAAGATACAAGACTTGATCTCACCGCTTCCCGGATGGATCGTCGAATCACTAAAACCCGTCAAGTACATCGATAATCGCCACTTCAAAGTGCCCTCCGGTCTCGCCGCAATCGAAATCGTCGTCGGGAGAGAAAGCGCAATCGCTCAGATCATCCGAATTGTCGCCGGTAGAAACTACGTTATCTCTTTCGCGGTTGAAGACGCACACAATGGTTGTCACGGTTCGATGATGGTGGAAGCGTTCGTGGGAAAATCAGCGTTTAAGCTTTCGTTTGAATCAAACGGTAAAAGGAGCGTTTAAAATGGGGCGTTTTAGGTTTCACGACTATTCAAACCGTACGAGGATTATCTTTTATAGTGAGTTTTATCATACCAAGCTTCATAATTTTGGACATCTTTGTGGGCCTGTGATTGACAATGTTAGTGTTGTCTTGGCCCGTCAAATTATTTTGAATATAAATATATAATAAATACTAGTTGACAAAAAAACTATATAATAAATATTATATTTTATATTTTGTAAGCCGAATTGAGACATTTATAAAGTCGTCGTAGTCCCATTTATTTATCGTTTGAGTTATTATTTTTTTTACAAATTATGAGAAACAGCTACAAGTACAATTCTTCAACGGAAAAATCTTCCCGCTGAAGGGGAATCGATCTCCATACCTCATGGTGTAGAAGTATTAATGAACCTTTAGTCAACAACTGGATTGAAGGGGCTTCCACCGTCGTGGTTCCATTTAAATTACCTTTTCTATACTTCTGTAAAAAATAAATACTAATATGGGTGAATTTGTGTTATGACTAAAACAAATTAACAAAATCCAAAATTAAGTTTGCCAAAAATATATATATAATATAGGAGTTTTACAATTTAACTGAGTAACACTTTAGTAAGACAATACCCATATAAATTGTAATATTGCCTATAGTGTCCCTTCACGTCCGACCCCACGTGCCTATCTCCCTATCCCAACATCCTCGATGTATATAGACGTGTTATACGCAGTGACAAGTCCACGCCAATGGTTGTTTTGAGTGCTACAGGATAACTCAAAGAAAGTAGCACAACCGTCCATAACTGAGCATGTTGTCAAATCCTATGATGATGCGGCTCCTGTTGAGGTAATTAACTGATCAAAGAACCTATTTCATTCATTTTAACTTCCAATTTGAAGGTTCGATCTCTTATTCGTATTCTACATTGCTTAATACAACATAGAGTCGATACATCCAAAACAACCACTCAGGTGATGGCTCCCGTCGAGCGACCTACAAGCAACTGTGCCAGGCAAAGTTTTGATTTTTGTTTAACAGTTGATTTTGTAAGCTTTTGTTGACTAGCCATCCCACCCACATTGTATGACGGTTTTGCTCTTTCCAGTTCGTAGACATCTTGCAACAAATAAACGGTCTATTTGTTATTTAACATAGTTCTCTCTTCTTTCAATTATTTTACATAGCTCCTTCTCAAAACTTTGTGGTGTGATACTTTTAACATTACCAAATAAAACCGTTAACCCAAATCACATTCCTTCCCATTGTTGTTTGGTTATTTATGAAATTAATAGACGCACAGAAATAGACAATCCATTTAAAATTAGTATATTGTCTACTGTTTATACTACATCAAATACTAATTCTATTTATTGCTTTAGTTGAAACATATTTTTTTACCTTTTTAGTTGATCATATGGTTTAGAAATTGTGGGATTAGTTTAATGTTCACATTCATCCCCTTTCATAGTAGCAATTTTCAAATTTTTAATTTTTTTTTTACTTATATATGAAAGTTAAATGTTTGTAATAAATAGACATACTATATAAAAATAAACTGTCTATTTAAATAGTATACAATTCCTTACACGTTACAACATTTTTCAAGTATTTGCAAAATATATATCCATTTCGAAAAATTCAAAATACGTTAGAAAGGGGAAAAAATCTATTTTTTCGTGTATTTACAATGTCATTTCGATACATGTATAAACTTGTAGAGTCATTTCAAGTATTATGGGGTGTAAGAGGTTATAGGCTCAAATAAGAATTACTTCTCCATCTTCCCTCCCATCTCCTAACCGCCATCTGATAAATTTCATAGCCAAAGATCTTAGCTTTTGGAGATGTTTCCATGTCCAGGAGCCGCTCTTTTTTTCGTCGATATCCCAAAAATATTCACCTCTTAATCTATTCCTTCTCATCCAGATTGCCCATAGAGAAGTAGAGCTAGCAAAGAGCATCCAAACCATTTTCAGACATAAAGTTTTATTCCACAAATAGAAGCTTCTGAGGCCTAATCCACCCTCTGACTTTGGAAGACAAACAATTTTCCAGGAAACTTTCACTGACACTTTCCCATCTATTTTTCCACTCCATAGGAACCTTGTACAGAGGCTTTCAATTTTCTTAAGACACCCTTTTGGCAGAATGTAAGCAGCCAACCAGAAATTCAAAGTGCCATAAATAACAGATGATATTAACTCTCTTCTCCTAACAAATGATAATGCTCGGGAAGCCCAAGAAGAGAACCTGTCTGTTATTTTCTGAATTAGAGGCGCGTAATCTCTCAGAGTTAGTTTCTTGTGCTTTAGGGGCAAACCCAAGTACCTTACTGGTAGTGTACCTAAGCTAAAACCGAGGTCTTTAAGATTCTCGGTTTCTTCTTGGTTCAAACCAGCCATAAAGAGTTGCGTCTTTGCCCTATTCATGCGTAATACTGACCAATCTGCAAATCTGTCTAGAACCCCAGAGATATTTTCCAGCGATTTTTTCTCACCATCAAAAAAGACCATCAAGTCGTCTGCGAATGCCAGATGGGATACCTGAGGGTCCATGGCGTTCGGTTGGTAGCCAATGTCGCCTGAGATGTATTTCTTGAACAAAATCTGAGAGAAAACCTCAAGTACGAGAACAAAAAGGTATGGAGATAGTGGGTCTCCCTGCCGTAACCCCTTCGTACCTTTGAAATATCCACATAATTCTCCATTGACGGAGACTGAAAACCTTGTAGTTGTCAAGCACTGCTTGATGAGGCCGATAAAAGCTTCTGGGAAGCTAAGTGCTTGGAGAGTATTTAGCATAAAATTCCAATTAACTGAGTCGAATGCTTTCTGTAGGTCCACCTTCAACATATACCTCTTTGTAATTTTTTTCCAGTTATACCCTTGGACCAACTCGGTTGCTAATAGAACATTTTCCGCTAGGAGCCTTCCGGGGATGAAGGCAGATTGTGAGGATGAAATTACAGAAGGCAGAACCTTTTTCAATCTGTTAGCTAACAGCTTTGAGATCACTTTGTAAAGGGTATTACAACAAGAGATCGGTCTGAATTCTGATACCCTTGTTGCATTTGGCTTCTTCGGCACCAATGTGATTGATGTGTTATTCCATTGTTGGAGTATCTTTCCTTAGGAAAAGAATTCAGATATTGCCTTAACCGTGTCTCTGCCCACTGTACTCCAATTGTCTGTGAAGAACTCTGCAGGAAATCCGTCCGAACCAGGAGATTTACTCTTTGGGAGGGTAAAAAAGGCCTTCTGTATTTCCATAAAAGTAAAGGGTGATGCCAACTGATCCTTAGCCTCCTCTGAGCATCTAAAACTTACCAAGTCAGCTATCCAGGCGAGCTTGAAAGTCTCTCATTCTACTTGGAGAGGAGTGAGTAGTGGCTGTTGAATGTTCGGTGGGAAACAAGTGCTGGTTAAAGTCTCCTAAGGCAGTCCAAGGCAGGTCGGAGAAGAGAGATGAGCCTAAGTATTGTAATTCTGCCCATAGCAACTTTCTATCTTTTTTACAGTTTGAGCCGTAGATAAACGTTACTGCAATTTCTCGGCTTACAGAAGGAAGCTTCACCACACAATTTATCGCTTGCAGGGACTTTGAGATAATTTGAACCTTTACAGAGGGATGCCATAATACCCAAATTTTTCACAAGTCTGAGAACTCGTAGTTGCAAACAAAAGACCATCCTGGAAAATCTCTGTTTATGATAGAATGAGCCTTCTGAGAACTGACATGGGTTTCCACTAAACCCCCAAAAATCGGCTTATTTCTTCGAAGTTATTTCCTTAAACTAATCCGCTTTATATTATCATTTATGCCTCTCACATTCCAGCAAAAAATATCCATAGGAGAGGGATGGCTAGAGGTTTTGTTGGGCCTCTGCCCACGCTGCACGCTTATTTCTTCGCATAAGACGTCTGGAGATGACTTCGATAAATTTATCATTCTCATCTTCAGGGTTATCATCTTCTTCTGACATGGATTCAATTGACTCGTTTTCTGAACCTGAAGCAGAAGCTTGTAGGTTACTTTTGTGCCCGTGACATGGAGGAGAAGACCTGAGATCAATACAAAATGCATTCTCTGTAGAAGAAGAACACCCCTTCAGTTTGATATGATATGATCCTGCTGAAGTTGAAGTACCTGTCCCCTTTCTCTGAATTTCATTTTCTGCACCAGCTGAGTTTGAAGTACCTGGTAAGACTTGATGCTTAGCTGGTGAAGACTCATCTTTGACTACTGGTCTCCAAACGGAAAGCGAGTTCTGTTGAGTTTTCTTAGGTGAAGCACCTGAAGTATCACCCAGAGGAGGGTTGGCTATGAGAGTCGGCTGGTCTGAATTCTTTTTGGGTACAATAGGTAGGAGGCTCTTTACAGGTGCCTTACCTTTCTCTTTCAAGAATCTTGGGCAAGCTTCCTTGGCATGTTTTATTGAGTTACACAGTGGGCAGTGTGGAGGGCCTGCTTTACATCTTGAGATAGTATGCCCCACCTTTTTGCAGAACGAGCAGAGGGAGGGAAGCCAAGGGCTAGATACTTTTACTCTAGCTATATCTCCTGAATCAAATTGTGCATTTGCCCACTGAGGCAGAGGCTTACGTGGGTCAATTATGGTGTAGATTTTAGCAACTTCGATATTTGTCATGTTTGTCGTTGCCGGATGAAGAGTAACAGGGTGGCCAACCATTGTTGCTATTTCTTGGAGAGCATCCGGGTTGAAAAATTGCAAGGGTACACCGGTGAATTCCAGCCACACCGGGACCTTTGATAGTTCAAGTTTCTCCGGTGTTAGGCCCGATGACCACTTAGCGACAAACATGGTTTGCCCATCTATTTGCCAAAGGCTTTGGATGAGGATTCACCTTCGAGCAATTGGACAAGGGACATGAAAGAGGTACGCGTTCCCTTCCATTTTGTTGATTGAGATATCTCGCTTCTGCCGGCTCCATATGCCATTTACAATCGCATGAACATCACCCCTGGCTGGAGCTTCTTCGTAGAATTGGCCTAAGATAAAGCATTCCCATGATTTCTTATTTTTTTTCGATGACAAAGTTGAGAATCCTTACACATACTTCTCCTGAATCTAAGAGGAAATGTTTCCCTTTTGGTTCCAATTTCTTTCCAGAGACCAAGTCCTTTCATGTCTGTGACGAGTTATTTTGCGGCTCATGCTCAATTCCGGCTGTGCTTTGGCCGCAGACTTTTGATTTTGCACACAACTGCTCTGTAGCTATTATTCCTTCAATATGCACTTGGGTATCCTTGCGGAGTCCCTCTGGAGCATCAACTTCCTTTTGAGTAGGTACATCTTCTAGATTCAGGTTTGGAATTGCACCTGTCGCTGGGTTAGGGTTTCCGTCAACTGGGACAGTGTCGGAGATGGGGGTTTCAGCAATTACTGCTTCAATTTCAGGGTTCCGGGATTCTAAGACTCCAGGAGAGGGTTTTGCCTCAGCGGCCTTGGAGGAGGCGTATGAGGAAGCTGCGGATCTTGTCGATTTTGTAGAAGATCCAGAGTCACGAGAGGAGACACCAGTGGGGCGATCTCCGGAGGGTTTACTTTTTGGTCATGTCAACCGGAGGTTGCCAACGTCGAGATCGACGCCGGCGGATCAGAAAAGAATGGGGTCGCAGTTTGGGGAGAAAAGAAAGGAGATAAGAAAAGTCGATGCTTAAAAACCGTTGGTAAGAGATCTCTAGCAAACTCCGCCGTTTGCCACACACAAATCCGGTCCCGTCTCCATTCCAAGATATAACCTCGTTCGTTGTTGGATCCTCAACGACTTTGTATGTGTTCTCCAAAAATGGCGGCGGTGGCGGTTGTGGCTTCGCTTCCACGTGGTTCTCTGATCATACACTCCCCCGTCGTTAAGTTACAACGTAAATGATCACCAACATCTTCCATAAACGAGAATTATTGTCTTTTTCATTTATATGTGGACTATTGTTCTTAAAGAGAACAAGTGGTGAGAATGAGAAAGATCTCAAAACCAAGTGGAGAGAGAGAGAGATTACTTAATTTAATAAAGTGGTTGAGATAAGAATACAAATACTTTGAACCATTTTCAAAGAATATATATTTCTATCATGCATACAGTCATTCGCATACGTATACAAACAATTGTGTTGTATATTTTTGTGGATACATTATAAAGTAAATCGATGTGTGATGACATGCAATATTTCGAGGGTTTAAACCAATCGACAATAATACTTGACGTTATTTTTTTCTCTCAAACACATCACTCGAACTATATGCATGTGTTCGATAGACTACAAACATTAATTCGTCTTTAATTAGTTGCTCTGTAAACAATATTAATTCTTAAGTTTTACGTGGAAACATTAGTCGTTGCCTTTACCAACCGAGCTTATTGTCAATATATTTTAAGTTGTAACGTATATGTTTTATTAGACGATATAAAAAGAATGGAAGCAATAAGAATCATGAGAAGTTGGTAAAAATTAGACATTGTGATGTGAAGCAACTAGTTTGGACCCCCATTAGGGGTGGTGGTACTATCAATTCTCGAAAACAATGTAAACGCACGCAGTTTATCAATATTATATATGACTAGAGGAAGTTTCGCGCTACACGCGGGTTTATGGTTATATTTTTTCTAACTTCTCAACTTCGTGACACGGTTTGATGAAATTTTGTTTTATTTGTGGTGTTTTGTTATTTTGCGTTTCAATTCAGAGCGTGTAATGTTTAGAAGTTTAGTAATTTGTATATGTATGCAGTAACAAATGTAAAGATTTTTAAAAATGTCCTATAGGCGTTACACTTTTATAGTTAATTATATGAATGCAGAGTTTCCCAACAAAACAGTTTGTTGCAGTGTGGAGATGCTTGGTGGTGCCCATAAATTCTTCTCATGAAGGCTCCATGTGTTTTTTCACGTAGTAAGGATGCCGTTCTCGACATTTTGTAGGTCGTGCCTTTGGTCACATTTTCATTTTGTTGTTTTAATACATGTCTTTTTTGCATTTTTTTACCTCGCGTTTTGAAGCGACTGTATCTTCTTTTTCGCTTTATGCGAGGTCAACTGTGTTTTTGTACGTGATTAAGTGTTGGTTTGGCAAATGGATCATCAGCTTCTGAATAGGCGTTTTTCTTTTAGGATGTGGAAAACAAAAATTCGTTGCATTGCGGATATGTAAAGACAATCAAGATATTCTTTTATCTCATTTCGATGTTGTACTGCATAGATTTTCAAGTTAAATTCAAATATGGTTCCGTTATATTAACTTAGCTTTAAACTTTTTAGTAACCTTCATATGTGTTGCCAATAAAGTTTGTTTTCCTCTCCACTATATATAAGTTATTCCCACCTTAAAGTTTTAGAGAATATGATATTATTGTGTATGGTTGTCTATTATTTCTGGTGATAATGAATTTTAGATGGAAGATTGGTTACTGTTTCATATAATGTTTTTGAATATCCAAAGTGACTCGTGTTTCAGTTTCTTTTATGGTAATAAAATATAGTCCTAAGCCAATACCAAATTTTAGAATGCAGAGCCGACTCAATTAAATTGTGGACCCCTGGGCAACAAAAAATTTATACACGAAAATAGGTAAAATAAAAATTCGTGGACCAAACTTATTATATTTTAAAAGCAATAGGTCCTCATTTAGTGTAAATTTTTAGTTAAAAATATTTGGGCCCTGTGACCATGCGGCCATACTGGAAGGTTTAACTCGCATTATGTGCATGACTTCTATTTTATTTTATTTTAATTTTTTGTTATTTTTATACTATATAGCAAAAGTATCAAAATATTTAATTATTTTGTAAGTAAAAAAATATTAAAATAAAATTATATTTTTTATTTATGTAAATTGAGACTTATATGTCTTAATTTTTATTTTTCATTTGATGTATATCATAGTATTATATTTGTGTGTAATAATTGTGAGATTTTAATTTGCGGTTTTAGTTTTCATCAAACTCTTTAAATAGCGGTGATGATTATTTGTTGCAATTTTTAATATATGTTGTATAAGATTTCAATATTTACATAAAAATTGTATGTACAATATAGATAATAACTAAAACTTCCTTTTTAAAATGTTTTTTTCTTAGGTGGCAATTTAAGCAACTTCTGGTCAATCTCCACAAAGCAAAATCACACTTGGATGGTAAATAAGATCATAAAAGAGAGACATATAGTTTACCCATGGATAAAAATGGTGGTGAACAATGGCAGGAGTTGTTCCTTCTGGACGGCTAACTGGTCGCCTTTTGAAAATCTAACGAATTTTCTGAATGAGGGTAGACTCCATAGACTTGGAATTGGTAAAGAAGAAACTCTCTCTGAACTTTGGTCTGCTGGAACATGGAGATTCCCGGCTCCAAAAACGGAAAAACAAGTATAATTTCATGCATTTCTAACTACCATCCAGCTTTCAGAAACAGAAGATATTGTATCCTGGTGGATTGATGACAACCTGCGTAATGGGAACACGATCTCGATTATCTGCTTCACTATTTGAGATTCTCATCAGGTGGTTCCTTGGGCTAAAATAGTCTGGATTAAAGGAGGAATTCGAAAGCATTTGCTTACCACGTGGCTGTTCATCTTCGACCGTAATCCAACCAGAGACAGAATGTGCAGATGGGGGATTGGAATAGATGAAACCTGTCTACTCTGTGGCTCGGCTCCAGAGACACGTGACCATCTTTTCTTTGTTTGTTCGTTCAGCTTTGCTATTTGAGAAAGGGTAGGAGTGAGATGCGATATGCCTTCCACTCAATGTTGGGATCAATTGATCCATAGACTTATTCAACTTCGTGTCGATGAAAACAAAAAGCGCATGATTCTTCTCGCCTGGAAAGCCTCAATTTACTTACTCTGGAAGGAGCGCAACGACCGCCTACATCGCAGCACCTTCAAGACGCCGGACCTCCTGTTCAACGAATTAGATCGCCTGGTTAGAAATAGAATTGCAAGTCTTAGAGATCGCAAGAATAAGAGAGCCTATACTCTACTCCAACTTTGGTTTCGCAACACTTGATTTCTATTTAACGGGAAGAAAGGAATTTTTCTCTCTCAAACCCTAGCTTTCAAGCGTAGACTTCCTTGGATCTTCTTCTCAAGCTAATTTCGGTTAACTCCCAACCGTCTGCAATAACTACCAATCTGGTTACGGTTTAAGGACGCGTTCAAGTCTTTTGTTCCTTTGGAATAGATCTAGTTATCTCATAACTTTTATGTTTGTTTCTTAATAGACTTCGTTTGAGCCAAATGTCAGTCATGTAAAACTTGTCCTAATTTAATTTGAAAACTCTTTAACAAAAAAAAAGATTTTTTCCTTTTCTCTTTTTTTTTGAGAGACTGTATCACTTAACCATATCATTTTGTTAACATCTCAAAATTCCTAACTTTTAGATTACAATTATATTGTTTCATGTTCAGTCATTTTTGTTATTCCAATAAAACAGAGCGACAATTTTAATCAATAATATTTCATTTTTTTGAACAATGTTCATCTAATAAATTTTCTTTCTTAGTTTAATTTTTTAGATCAATAAAAAATCTTTTAATAGAACATATTCATTATTTAAATAGATTTTATTTTATTTTATATTTAAGTTAATTTTTTTCCATTTTTATTTTTTAAAGTTTTATAATGAAGTCTTTAAAAAGTTTACTAAAATTTTAAAATATATTTTTAATTTTATGTAGTGAAATTTTTTTTCTTAAAAGTCTTTGATAAATAGAATTCAAAGCGTAAATATAGTTTTGTTGATAAAACAATCGATTTAGTGCTGTCATGAGAAGTATATACATGGTATGTGGTTCAACATGCAATAATAATGAAGATAGATTCAAATCATTACTTGCTGTGTTTGGTGGTTTTACTTTCATGGTGCCGTAACAATATGTTGGTAGTAGTTACTCTGGTGGTGAACCTAATACTGTAAAAGTATATTGTAAAAAATAAAAATTTCTTGGTTATAAGTTTATAGTTATATTCTGTGTGGGTAATCTTTGGTTCTTCCTTTAAACAGCTTTAGATTTGGCTTTGCAATGGATTAATAAACAGAGATTTTAGTTGTGTTTGTAATTCTTCCATCACTTTATGAAGTTTTCTTACAATAAGAATGTACTCAGCTTAAAGTTTTGCACGTTTTCAAGGGATTGTTCTTGTATTGAACATAGACACACAAAGAGTCTCCTCCATTAATGTCAGCTTCTCAAGCTTTGATCAGTAACACAAAATGCTTTTGATAACTTCAAATTTATACACTTTCAAACATAGTCAAGCACATGATTACATGACTGATGTTAGAAAAGTGCATGATCGAAGGAAAGGAAATTCTTTTGATTCAAGAGTCAGTAGCTAAGGAAGACGATGATCTTCTTGCTTTCTTCTTCTTCTTCTCTTACTTACTTACTTCTCTCTTTTAACTCTTTTAACGGTTTCTTTAATGGTTAATCAGGTGGTTCGTGGATTCTTGAAGGAATAAGTTTAACGCTAGAAAAATGGAATAAGTTTTAATAAATTCCAATGAGAATGACAACAGAGAGAAAAGGCAAGCTTACTTCGGACCAGCACATCCAATTTTTTCTCTTTAAATTCCAGGAAAAAATTACAGAGACAAAAAATGATGATAAAGAAACTACCAAATCTCTCCTTCTTGCTAAACATCTCTCTGTCAAATGTCTCCTCCGATCTCTCTGTTATCGAAGAATTCATTATTTGATCCACCTAGGTGTCGACGCACCCGAGGGAGAGCATCTTGAGATAGCTCAGATCATCGTCATAGAACCTGCGTTTCAGAGGGAAGGTAATGTAATGATCGTCGGCAAAGGGTGACTTACACACTGTTACATTAACAATTATCGACATCTAATTTAAAAGCTTAATAATTATTAAGATAAACATGATGACTTGGTTACTGGCTTAAAAACTACAATTCAAGCCATCAAAGTCATAGTTTCTCGTATAGAATAGTGAATAACTACAATTAAAGTTAACATCTTGTTTTGTAGACTATACGTGTATCTTAACTTGGTTAAACTACAATTAAAATCATAAAAGTCATACTTTGACATATAGAATAGTCAAAAGCTACGATTCAAGTTAACATCGTGTGTTGTAAACTATACGTGTATGTTAATGCTTTCCTTTATAGATACAGAGATATAGTTGATATTTTCACAGGAACATGAAGGAACAGTCGGAGACAAACTTGCAGTGGATATCATAAGGAGCTTTCTCGTCACCTCCTAACTCGACGTTGAATCCCCAACGGGATTGAACAAAGGCATAATGTCTCTTTTGCAAATATGAAGATCACATGATCATTTCATAGATCAAAAGAATCAAACCATATCAAAATATGAGATTCAATCGCAAAAAAAATACCTGAGAAGATCGAAGTTGAGATGAAATATAGATGGTACGGCGCAAAACGCCATTTCCAGTGGGTTTATCTGGGTTAAAAATGTGTTATCATAATACTCTTTGATATCGATATATCTAAAGCGAAATGATCGAGTTTGTTGAAATTAGATTTTTCAGAACATTCGATTTTTAGGTTTCGTTGAAGAACAATGCGCCAAACTCAGAAGAACAAATCAGATCGTGGAAGCAAAACTTACTTGTAATACGAAGGTTCTTCGATTTCATAGGTCAATTGATTTTTTAGATTCTGTAAATTGCTCAGAGAGAGAGAGACTGTGAGAGAGAGAGAGAGAGAGTACCAGAAGTTGGTCATGGCGTCGAGTTGAAGGTTACACAGGGAGTTGGGGTTTTCGATTTCGGAGAAGGGATCAATTGCGGTTGAAGGTTTGCGTTTATATAGGTTTGTTTTTTCATCGCAATGTTATGGGGAGAGGAGTTGAAGGGGCTTGTCGTTAGGGGCGAATTAAATGAGGGGAATTGAAGAAGGTGAATTGAAGGTGAAGAATTAAATCGTAGTTAAGCCAATGGAGGTGGTGGCCATAACGTGTGGAGGTTTGAGGCGGCGAGAAGCTCTCTGGTTTGGTGTTGGAGAAGACGACACAAATCGCCTGGTTTGGTGTCTGGTCTGGGCCTGTGATGGGTGGGCTTACTGGCCCAAAAGAAGAGATTAGTTAAACAAACCAGATGAAACGGCAAGTGTGTAGCTAGTGTGTGTTCATTGATGGTTAGTGTGTTGTTTTCTTGTCTAATACAATCTAAAACAGCAAGTAGTTTAGAGTGAAAATAGGCTGGTGTTCAAAGCAGAGGTGGCAAAAGGTGGCTCACTAAAAAATCTGATGTGGACACTCTCAAATCTTTCAATTAGTTCCTTTTATATAGTTAGACTAGGAGAACATCCGCGCTATGCGCGGATTTTGTTTGATTTTGTTTCGTTATTTTTTCAAAAATTGTTTGAAAATTTATTTATATTTTTCATTAAATTTGCAATTTCCGTCTTTTATCACATATTATATATTCAATAAATAAACCTTAGTGTGCTTTTTTTTTCCGAATGACTACTTATAATCTTATATAAAATGTTAATTTACTAATACATTTTAAATAAAATTTTTAAAAAGACATCATATGATTACAATATGAATTATATTAATATGAATAATATGAATTTAAAATTCTACTTAAGTAGCTAATAATATGAATCGAGAACTGAAATTAGAAGAGTCGAAAAAATGTTTTTCTTTTGATTTTTTCATTTAGTCATATTACGCTTTTTTCATTTAATTGTATTAAATTAATATAGATACATACATCTTTCGTATGCTAACATGTCACGACTTTTTATATTTTTTGATTTTTAATTTAAATCTTAAAAAAAATAGAAAGATCTTTCGTATTCTCTGAATAAATACGACTTTAATAGATTCTATATTTAATATAAATATATTTTCAAAGTTTAAATCTCATAGCGACATATGTCATGTTCACGTCAACTGAAATCAATGACGTGTCAAGCTATTGGAGAGAGTTGAACAACTTTTATTTATTAGATTTATCATTATTTAACCATAAAGTAGGTCGATAAGTAATCTTCTTTTTCACTGCCGGTGTTTGAATTTGGAAGTTTCACGACTCTCTTCATTGGATGGCCAAATAGAATGATGATATGCTTCTTATCTAGCCGGTTTACTATTATTAAATGATTTTGAGAAAAACCATATTTCCACCAAAATTTGTAAAAATTATAGAGAATATTCAACTCATTTATTTTTCAGCCATGATTTTTACTTTTTTTCAATCTATTCTTTTCATCTATTACTATTTGCTCCCTAACTAATGTCTCTATCTCTTCTATAGAGTGGCGTTACGTCATTTTGGTTTGAGATCTTTTTCACCACTTGTTCTTTTTAAGAATAATATTGAAAATATGTCCTAAATTCGAGATCCCGAGCTTCATGCCTCCAGGGAAAAACTTCGTCCAAAGTCTCCTCTGTGGAAAGTGTTTTCCCAATAAGCTTCGGGGGCTGAGTTTTCTTCGTTGGATCTCTTGGCTTGGACTTCCAAGTGTCAATCCATAGCTCGGGTCTGCTCGAACTTGTCAATGGGATTCCCTCTGGTATCTCGGTTGATGGTCGAGCTGTCATATCGACGGATTCTGCATCAGCAGTTAAGTTCGGATCTAGTTTTCTTGCTTCTGCTTGCTGAAGAATCTCATTGTATTGCTCGGACACGCGTCGCCCAGAAGAAGACGCCTCGGAGTTGGAGCTAACTCTTTCTTTAGAAGCCTCGGTTGCCGAGGACTCAGACGAAGAATGGGAAGAAATAGAAATTAATGCAGTTTCCATCACGATCGCCGGAAGAAAATGTTAGTGATCAGAAGATTGACAAAAGCAGGCAGAGCAAAATAAGAGAGAGAAGCTACCTTTTCGTCTGAAGAAGAGTTGAAGAAATGAAGAGCACCACCGAAATTTATAGGAAACGAGAAGAAGCCGAAGCGTTCAGAGCAATAATGACCTATGTTTTCCTCGAAAATTGCACCTATACGAGCTAATTAAGAGACGCGTGTGACCCACTACGAATTCAGCCCAATTCAGACCACTCACACCTTGACACGTGGATGGTCTCGGGGGGGGGGGGNAGAACTGATGATATCGGACCTGGCACAGCAAACCAGGCCCAGTTGAATAGTAGTGGACCCAAAAGTTTAAGAAAAGCCCAATAAATTCAAAGGCCCAAAAGACACCAAAATGCTCTTCTCGGTCAGGGAGTTTGGTGGCAGACATGCATTTAATACGGATGTCTGCCTGTTTCCTCGGTGGGAGAATCAATCTCTGCATGAAGTCCACTTTTCATCTAAGATAGCATCTCGTAAGAGCGATATTATTACGCATGCAAGACATCTGGCAAAAATAACTCGACACGTGGAACAGTTCTCGGTGACTCATAATCTATTAGGATTACTGTAGCTTGATCTTCACCTATAAATAGTAAATGATTTGTATTAAGAAAGGGATCCGAAAAATTAGAGAGAGAACTCTGGTAAACTTGTTTAGTTAGAGAAACTCCTGTCAAATCAAAGAAGCGTCAAATCGTGTGTTCGACATTGTTCTGAGCACTCACTTTCCTATTTTAAAAGATCACTTGACATCAAAACCTGTTCGGTAACTCCTTGCTGACCGAACTGACCATTGTAAAGTCAAAGAAATCAAAAGTTGCAAAACGAAGTGCTCGGATCTTTCTTCAAGGTCCGAGCTTCAGAGATATTCCGGGCACTAAAAGACCAAATAAGACAAATTGGAGAAAGGCCCATATTAAATCAAATATCTTTCAACCGAGCTTGACTTGAACAAGTTTATATTAAAGAATATAATACAATTTAAAGTTTGGACCCGAAGAAACTGGTTCAACAATTGTCGTTAAAAATCCTATATTTGATTGAGTTTACTAGTTTTGAAATACATAATTTCTAGGGCAATTGCAACAAATCATCATGAACATTCATTAAATTAGGTAAATGACTATAAAATGTTTTTCATTAGTCAGAAACACAAAAAGAACACTCTTTTTTTTTAAAAAAAAAGCTCAATTTTTTTATTTTGAGAGAAACCCAATTGTTTATTAACCCAAAAAAATAAAATCGGATAGTCATTTATATACTTTTTTTGGATAAAAAAGTCATTTATATACTTAACTAACTCTCCCAGTATTATTATCAAGACAATTAATTGATCATATGTTATATTTTACTTACTTTCAAGAATTTTTTTTAACTTTTTCCCGTTGAAAGTATACCTTCTTATATTATTTCGTTGCATGTTTACATCTAGATTTCTAAAGTGTATTACATAACAAAAATTAATTATGAAATAATTGAAAATTGTAAAGTCAGACGGACTTTTTTTCCGTTTGCGTTTTACACTTGCTATTTCTAACAATATTTGAAAAAACACAAGAATAATTTATTTTTCTTGAGATACAAAAACAACAATCTCGCATAAAAACAATCACACATGTGAAGTTTGTATGTGGATTTGTATTATAGTGATAAACAATAAAAAACATTAGGGGTTTCGAAAAGTAACGACGTTAAGATGGGAATTTAGTAATGAGATGTTTTGAAAGGGACAAAAAGAGCTTATGAGCCATATGGCCCATATTAGAGTTGGTCACACAACAAGTTGTTTCATTAGATTGTACCAACAACTTCGGTGAAGCAAGAAGATCATCGTCATCATGATCATGAGGATCAACGGTCTTCCTCCACTTCCTCCTCTTTTGTATGCTCTGTATTACTCGACCAAAACAAGTGCTTGAAGTCTAAAAACGAGTTCTTGAGCTCTGATCTCGATAAGACCAAGAAGAAATGCAAGCAACTTATGGAATTGTTTGAGAGATCATATGGAGAAGAATATGAAGAAGAACAAGAAGATGACGATGAAGATAATGAAGAAGATGACGATGATGGTCTTAAGTTGTTCGGACTAACACTTGAATGATATATAAGTTTGTATAAATAATATATGTGATCATGTCCTATTGAACTTAATGTTATTATAAACCGGTGAACCGGTTATGTAAATGTAGTTAAACCGGTTATGACATTTGTATCAACAAACACTAATGGGCCAGAAAATATCGGAGATGGGCTTTAATAAAAGTAACCTCGCGGGTAATGTTATCCTCCCAAAGCAATCACTTCCCGGTTTGCTGTTGATGGCTACAGTCACCAATATCAAGCTCGTTACTGCGGCGGAATCTTCCGGCGGCGGAGCTAAAAAGGCCTCCTCCGACGCATTCTATGAGAAGAAATCTGTATCGGTGAACTATGACCGAGGTGAGCATGTGGTCTTTGTCCGCGTCGGCGGATTCAGGAAAGCTGATATCCCGAGACGTTATCGGCTTCGAGTTGAGAACGATCGGTGTCAGAAAGATTGGAGTGTATCGGAGGTGGTGGAGCGTCTTATGGCTCTCAATCGTTGGGAAGAAGTTGATGTTGTTCTCAATTCTTGGGTCGGCCGATTCGCTAGAAAGAATTATCCGATTCTCATCAGGGTATGTATGTATAGTCTCGACCGATTGGGTTTTGAAATTGATTGTAGTGAAGTTTGAAATAGTCTTGTTCGATTGGGTTTTGAAATTGAATGTGGAGGAGATTGAATTTTGTTAATTTTGCAGGAGCTTAGTAGAAGAGGGTGTATTGAGCTTTGTGTTAATGTATTCAATTGGATGAAGAATCAGAAGAATTATTGTGCAAGGAATGATATATACAATATGATGATAAGGCTTCACGCTAGACATAATTGGGTTGATCAAGCTCGTGGTCTCTTCTTCGAAATGCAGAAATGGAGGTAATGTGTGTGAGTGAAAGAGTTGTTTTGTAGTTTTTTTGGAAATGAATTGATCTGAGAACGTTTATGGTATGTGGGGTGTGTGTAGCTGCAAACCGGATGCTGAGACGTATGATGCTCTTATAAATGCTCATGGTCGAGCGGGTCAGTGGCGATGGGCTATGAATCTTATGGTTGACATGTTACGTGTCGCTGTGTGTAACTTTGCTTTTTTAAAACTTATGTAAAGATTATATTTTTATGTTGGTTTTTGAAACCTTCTTTGGTTTTTGCAGATCGCTCCTAGTCGTTCAACCTACAATAATCTGATCAATGCTTGTGGTTCTAGTGGAAACTGGAGAGAGGCTCTGGAAGTTTGCAAGAAAATGACGGATAACGGAGTTGGACCAGATTAGGTGACTCACAACATTGTGTTGTCAGCATACAAGAGTGGTCGTCAGTACTCGAAGGCAATATCTTATTTTGAGCTCATGAAGGGAGCTAAAGTCCGTCCCTATACCACCACTTTCAATATTATTATATATTGCCTGTCAAAGCTTGGTCAAAGCAGTCAAGCCCTTGATGTGTTCAATTCCATGAGGGATAAAAGAGCTGTATGCAGACCTGATGTTGTGACATTTACTAGCATCATGCATTTATACTCTGTCAAGGGAGAGATAGAAAACTGCAAAGCCGTGTTCGAAGCAATGCTTGCAGAAGGTCTGAAACCTAATATTGTTTCCTATAATGCCTTAATGGGTTGCTGTGCTGTTCATGGAATGAGTGAAAATGCTCTCTCGGTTTTTCAAGAAATAAAGCGGAATGGTATGCTCCCAGATGTGGTCTCTTATACATGCTTGCTCAATTCTTATGGAAGATCACGTCAGCCTGGAAAAGCAAAGGAGGTATTCCTCACGATGAGGAAGGAAAGGAGAAAGCCTAATGTTGTTACTTACAATGCATTGATTGATGCTTATGGGTCTAATGGGTTTCTAGCTGAAGCTGTGGAAATCTTCCGGCAGATGGAACAAGACGGCATTAAGCCTAATGTTGTTTCAGTATGCACACTGTTGGCTGCTTGTAGTAGGTCTAAGAAAAAGGTGAACGTTGAGACTGTGCTTTCCGCGACATAGTCGAGAGGTATCAATCTCAACACAGCAGCCTATAACTCAGCCATTGGAAGTTTCATAAATGCTGCAGAACTTGATAAGGCCATTGCATTGTATCGGACTATGAGAAAAAGGAAAGTCAAAGCAGATTCTGTTACTTTTACTATCCTTATAAGTGGTTCATGTAGGATGTCAAGATACCCTGAAGCAATTAGTTACTTGAAGGATATGAAAGATCTCGGTATTCCATTGACGAAGGAGGTGTACTCGTCTGTTCTATGTGCGTACAACAAACAGGCAAGTGCTTAAAGTTTGAGCTCACAAGAAGACTCGGTTATTTGAGAGATTCCTGACTTTTGTTTCGTTTTATTGTCACTTGTTTGTGATAACTTCCAGGGTCAAGTTTCTGAAGCAGAATACATATTCAATCAGATGAAAATGGGTGGGTGCAAACCTGATGTGATCGCATACACTTCAATGCTCCATGCTTACAATGCTTCAGGTATATACCATGAGATCAAGACTGTTTGAAAATCGTCACAAAATGTTTTTCACGGATCTGATTTCTCTTGGAATGGTTTTGTGTCACCAGAAAAGTGGGGAAAGGCTTGTGATATCTTCCTGGAAATGGAAGCAAATGGAATAGAACCAGATTCAATAGCATGTTCAGCTTTGATGAGAGCTTTCAACAAGGGATGTCAAACATCAAATGTCTTTGTCCTAATGGATCTAATGCGGGAAAAAGAAATCCCCTCCACTGGCTCGGTTTTCTTTGAGATATTTTCAGCTTGTAACACGTAAGTTGATGCCTTTTCGGAATACAAAGAGAAAACATTCAACTTACATGTGTTCTGAATCGTAACATATTGTCATCCTTCTTTCAACATTCGTAGCTTGCAGGAATGGAAAAGAGCAATAGACCTCATCCAAATGATGGAGCCTTATCTGCCATCGCTATCTATCGGGTTAACTAATCAGGTGCTGCATCTTTTTGGGAAGAGTGGTAAAGTGGAAGCAATGATGAAGGTGTAGATTTTATCTGCTAATTAGACTCGACACAGACTCTTTCCTTCCTGCCAAGTCTTTGATATAAGATCATCAAACTAAACTCTTTTAACCAAACTATGTTTAACCTGTCTGTTAACATACGCAGCTGTTCTATAAGAGGATAGCAACTGGTGTTGAAATCAACTTCGAGACTTATGCTATACTGTTGAAACATCTTTTAGCTGTTGGAAACTGGAGGAAATACATCGAGGTAATATACATTTTGATCAATACCGACAAATCAAGTTTTCACGTTTAGACATAAAATTTTGACTTGTGTGAATGATTTCTTTTGCAGGTTTTAGAATGGATGAGTGATGGTGGTATTCAACCTTTGAACCAAATGTATCGCGACATTATTTCCTTTGGTGAAAGAAGTGCAGGGATCGAATTCGAGCCTCTAATACGCCGAAAATTGGGTGAGATGGATACAAAAATCAATTCGATTAAGCTAAAAGACTTTCTTCTGGTGTCAGTAATGATCTCGTACTTCTTCTTTTGTGTGTGTGTGTGTGTTTGGTAATCCCACAGACTCACTTAGAAGCGGAGCAGAGTATCAAAGTCCACATCATAGGTAAGAAGCACATTGTATTTGTAGTTTCAACTGTGTATAATATATATATAGTTTTGGCCGATTGATTATTTATATGATGTCTGTATAATCGCCTAACATCTTGTATTTATAGGTTTCTAATTATATTAAATTAGGGGAAATAATGAGAGCACGTGACTTGGACACGTGTTTATTTAATTTGAATCTTTATTTAAACACAGTCCCACGTCGGTTAATTTTTTTTTTTGTCATCGTAGCTTAGTGGCAAATAGTTCTTTTCATTAGAGGCAGGTGCAGAGTTTGAACCCTGGTTTCGTGAGATGGATGCAGAGGTGGTACAACCACTGGCCCACTTGCTCTTCTCCCACATCGGTTAATTATAAAAGAAAAAGTGGGTATACAAAGAGGTATTAATTAAGCGGGCGTTAACAACTCATGGGACATAGTGACTTAGGGTCAAAGGGCTTGCTTAGCCTAGTGCCTTAAATGATCACAGCCCGAACCATGCTCTTTGAGCGGGTGTGTGATCCCATGGGTGTTATTTTTTTAGATCACTAGAATTTAAAATTATGTTTTATGATTGCCATTTTTTTACTTCACTAGAATTTAAAATTATAAAAATTATGTTTTCTTAATGTTTTTGGTGAGGAATTAAATTTTATAAAAATATTTAAAACATATAATATTCTTTTAAAAAAAAGAATGTATTAATGTAAACTCCTTCTCCCTCTTAGCAAAAGTACCCTAGGATTTAAAATTATAAAAATTTATGTTTTATTAATGTTTTGGTGAGAAATTGAATTTTATAAAATTATTTTGTTTTATACAGTGAGTGAATCCAAGAGGAGATGAAAATCATCCTACATTAGAGCATCTCCATACTGGGTATCTTAACCCAAAAATCCTTAACTATTCACGGACCTCACCCGTGAATAGTTAAGGATTTTTGGAGAGAGAAATCCTTAAATACCTTAGTTAAGGATTGATCCTTAACTATTCACGGACACGTGGCGGTCCGTGATTAGCCGAAAATTTTGTTTTTTTTTTTTTAATAATAAAATGGTGGGACCCATGAATAGTTAAGGATTTTTTGAGAGGTTCATGGATGGAGATGCCCTTACAATCGTTACAGAGGAAAGGGAAACATGGAATTTAATTTGATAAAGGAGAGATTAAACTTTCGAAGTAATAAACAAAATTTCCAAGGGCGGTAGGGTAGACGACTAAATCATAAGATTTGGTATGGAGATCATGAATCACCAGTGGTAGCAGTACCTGGGAGTTTTGAAGACCAAGAATTAGTAACTTATTCTTCTCCGGAATTGCGAATGGCAAGAGAGCGCACAGGGGTTCCCAGTACCAAGTATAAGTTCTCTTCCATCCGCCTGGAGAAGAAGGATCAAACGACCATACGTCTTGCGTGGGCCAGTTTTTCTCGAATACGCAGAGACAGTTGTTCGAAGCCAAAATGTATAGAGATCAACTCTTCCGTAGATTAAGAGAAGAGACAAAATTCTTCTTTGTGTATTGTTTTGTTTACAAAATAGGATGAACAAATCATTTGTTTTCCCTAATTATGCCTTTTAATACAATAGCAAATACATCATGTAATAGCAAAAGACCATGAAGGAGCTTTTACAACTCCATCCACCCACTACAGCTGGGTTTTCTGCTACCTGAACACAAACCAAGAGTCGAAAAAATCAAATGAAAATCGTCAAAATCATCACTTAAACTCTTTAGATATGTACAAAGCATATAGTTTCAAGTTTCAATATCTGTCTCCATTCCAAAAACACAAAAGACATGTCACAAATGATAGTTAAGAATCTTAGGCTTATGCACTCAAATGAGCTCAGGAGAAACATACAAGAATCCATAAACTATCAAGATTACAAGCCTTGAACGATGAAAAGAAAAGAAGGGTGTTACCACGAAAGCAGAAGGGATCAGTTCCTCAACGTAATCAACCATGGCACCTTTCACGAAATCATACGAAACATTATCTACACACCATTCTTCTCAAACACCCTGCAAAGTTCAAGAACAACTCTATACACAAACTAAGACATAAACAAACCATGTCGCACAACACGGGTAAAGATTTGAAGCAACTAAAGAAACCTGTCATCAGAATTGGTTTTACTATCAAGCTCAAACACATATTGGAAACCAGAACAGCCTCCTGTCTCCAAACCCAAACGAAGTAGCTTCTTCTTTGGTTCACTAGATTGTAACTCTTTCATTCTCTGAACAAAGAAGCAACAAACAATGTATGTGTTAAGTCCTAACAATCCAAATACTTAAGTTGAAGGATTCAAAAATGTTCTCTTTAACCATTGAAACCTCACAAAGGTCAGAAATTTCATAACTTAGAGAACAAACAAATCCATAATAACAATACCCTTTACGGCAGATTCTATAAGATCGCATCATCACATATCTAACAGAAACCAATTTCAATCTCCGAGAAATGAAATTCAAAACCATACCCGGATACAATTATCGCTGAGATGTACGACATCGAGAGAAGAAGAAGAAGAAACTTCTTTGAGAGCAGAAGCGGAAGAAATGTTAAGCAACCGATGATTTTTGAACAGGCGAATCATCCATACAGACGAGTTTTCGAGCTCTGCGAGAAGGAGACGGTGGCCATGAGACTATACATATTCCGGCTGGTGGTTGAATCGAACGTAAGGAGTTGAGATGTAAGAAGGCTCGAGCCGTCGTCGTCGTCGTCATCGAGTTCTTCGTTTTTGTTTGAGTTTTGCTTGCTGGATAAGGAAGAGTTTTTAGCTGATGAGACATGTTTGGCTACAAGGACAGTAATATCCTCGCCCTAAACACGGTTAGTATGGTTTTTGGGCTTAATTTGAGTGGTCTAAAAAGTTTGTTTGGCCCATAATATTTTAAAAAGCCCGTACAAAATATTGATTTTTGGGCTTTAAAAAATACGGTTTGTGCTCGGTATAAACGCGGTTTGCACGCAAATCGAGGTCGGTTTCTGTCGGTTATCATGGTATAACGGGATCCGTTTTGCGTTCTAACGGGGACCGTTTGCGTTGACCCGTGTCCGTTTTGTGTTGACCTTCTGATTAAAGAAGAGGGTTTCAGCTTCGTCCAATCTTCTTCTTCATCGTTATCCAAAATCGAAGCAGAAGAAAAATGGCGACAATGGCGACACAAAGGGCTTGGCTTCGCATGACTTCCCCGGTGAAGTCCGCCGCTAAAACAACCGTGACTTCGTCGGAGCTCGGATTTCTCACTTCCCAGCTCAGCGGCGTAAGAATCTCTCATGGTCCTAATGACATCATCAGTTTATCCACGTTCCTTCATTTCCATGTCGTCTTCAGCCAATAGTCGCCCGTAATGTTCCTCTTCTCCTTTCTTCTTCATCTTTCTTCCTCTTAGGGTTCATCGCAATTTGGAATTTCTCCGATGTATTGGATGCTGAATTCTGTTAGGATTTGAAAATGAAAGTGAACAAACTTAATTTGGTTTGCTTTGATGCTAAGTGAAAAAACTTGATTAGCTTCGAATGCTACAGATTCAATTTTGCTGAATTGCTTCCAACATTTTATTTGATATGCTTCTTCTTCTTCTTCATCATGAAGCTATATGAACAAACTTGATTGATTACGAAATTTTAATGCTTGCAGATTCAAATTTGCTGAATTGCTTTGAACATTTGATTTGATTTGCTTCTTCTCTCTTCATCAATGACATTTGTATTTTACATTTTTTCAGGTAGAATTTGTCTTTTTACTGGTAAAAAAGCAAACAGAGCTAACAAAGTTTCTTTCTCTAATCACAAAACCAAGAAGCTTCAATTCGTCAATTTGCAATACAAAAAAGTTTGGTGGGAAGCCGGTAAGCGATTTGTCAAGCTTCGTTTATCGACTAAAGCTATGAAGACTATCGAGAAGAACGGACTTGATGCTGTTGCCAAAAAAGCCGATATTGATCTCCGCAAGAAATAGTATATGATCTTTCTTTGTGAACATTTTCTTGCTTCTCTCACTCTCCAACTTTAAATACATTTTCAATGATCTTTTGTGAGTTTTAATCAGAACATGTTTCTTTGTGGTAACAGATAATGCGAAGAGGGGAAGAGGGGACAATGTACCTCCAAGCGTTGTCGGTGCTAAAATCGAAAACGAGCTGTTCCACTTGTGCTAACATCATCAACTTGGAGAAGAGTCACGACAAGTCAATAGAGAAACCAGTTGTGAGCATCTACCCGCTTACATCTCTCTTAACTGCTCCATTTCTTCCTTCAGGATCCTCGCATACTTCAGAGGTTCGTAGTTATTTAACTATTTACGATGGAACCCACTGAGTTCAAAGGTTTTAACAACAACATATCTTCTTCTGCAGGTGACAAAGACACAAACAAGCTGTTCCACTTACAGCTACATCCCACAAGAGAAGTGAGGCTTTCCCTCTAGACTCTATGTATGTATGATTCTCCTTATCGAATTCTCCGATACATCTCTTTTTGTCTCTTTTATGGAAAGTGCAACAATAGTTTTTTACATTGTGGAATATAGAATCATCATATTTTGTGTCAAACAGAAAATCAGTACAATACAAAAGTTTGCTCTCAAGACTTCTGCACAAGGTATTATTTGATTGTGACTGGTCTGATCAGTCATCTCTGCCAATTATTACATATACAAATCTTTTTACATTATTTTCACAAGGCATAACTAACTGAATCCTACTATCCAGACAGGGACAGAGTATATAACCGTTCCAATCGCGAAAGAAACTGAAATGGTGAACGCTGCGTATGCGTAAGCTCTCCATGGGTAATCACTTTCTCTCATCGCATTGCACTGAGCCATTAAGGTGGAAACTGTGCTCAGACATCCCAACAAACCAAACTGTATGCCTGAAGCCATCGTGTTACATGTTCTCGTGTGCACCTGTTTCCAAAATACAATCCATACAAAGAATGTTATCCTCTTTTGAATATTTGGAAGAGAGAGACAGAGAGAGAGAGTTGATACCAATTTCTTCAAAGTGGCCAATGCTGTCATAACACAAGCTGCAATTACATTCGCAATGAGGGTGCCAAACATGACCCAACTTAAATGTTTGTCTTTTCCCTGTCCACATCCGTTGAGTTGAGCTAGGAACCATCTGAGCCAGACACTGGGGGCTGCAACTAAGAAACCTAACCACAGCTGAGCCTCGCTTGTTCCTTTGTCAAACTCTTTTACAAGCAGAGTGGAACTTACAGTGAGCAAAACCACAAGCAACAGAAGCATCAGGGTCAGAGACACAATATGGATCTTGAATGTGTCAACCTTAAAACAAGATTTTCTTTCCTCAGTTCTGTGTAGAAGCCATCTAAAACCTTTGGTTGTTTCCACTCCGAGAATAATAGAGCATGATGTGAGAAACAATCCTGTAAAGTTGATTGTGCTGTGAACCAGTATGATTTAGGAGATGATTTGAAAGGAAAGTTTCTATCTTTTTACCTAAAAGAAAGCCAAGCACGGCCTGGACCCACTGGCCATCCGCACTAAGATTAAGCATTTTTTGGTTCCAACCGCTGAATGTTCAGACACTCTTGCTATATCTGCTTTGAATACAACGCCGAACCAACCCATCAAGAATGATCCTACCTATAAAAAATCATGTTCAGAATTATCTTTATGAGAGGCAGCTTTATAAGTAAGCCGCTTTCCTTCGAGATGAATGCATTGCAAGTTTGTAGCATGTTGGAGGGAAGATCAAGGTACAAGATGCTCCCATCACTAGTTACTCGAGATCCACTTGGTCCAAACAATTTCTGCAACAAATATCTGGTAACAACCTGTTTATTTAGCGGCGAAAAGGAGATTAAAAGCACGAACAGAGAGCCTAGAACAAGAGTAAAGCATCTAAAAGTTACCCCAAGAATCCCAAAAACAGACAAATGAATAAGACATGATATGTATTCCAAGGACTTTGGTAAAGAGGATGATGTTGTTGTTGTTGTTATGTCCTCAAGCAAAGGTTTTGTAACAGAAACTGTGTTCAATGTTTGAAGATCATCTTGTTCTATCAAATCATTAGCAGACAAACAGCTATCACTACGATCTCACTGTCAATTAGGAGAGGCAAAGTACGTGATAAGCTCAAAGAAGAGGAGCCTAAGCTGCTCTCGAGACCAAAAGACTTGCTTTCTTGTAGGCTTTTACCAGAATCCATAGGGCTATATACAGAGCCAACTTGTTAAACGATGACGAGATTGTTGCTCCACCTACACAGCCACACGCACGCACGCACGCAAACAAGAAGAGACAGACACGTTCTACATGAAAGGAGTTTTTGATCTTTTTCAAGGAAGAAGAAGAAGAAGAAATAACAAAAGAGAGACCAATGGTGAATATAGTGGTTGCCACGAAAACGTAATAATCAAACAAGAGTTTATTAAGCACGTGACAAGCACATGTACAATTAGTTCATTAACAAATAAATAAAAAGAGCAAGTCTCGATAGAAAATTTACAGGAATTTAGGTGATTTTGTTTTTCTGGCAATAGTTTTAAAACTTTTAGTTATAAATATGTAACTAGTCAGTGAAGAACTTTTTTTTTTTTAACACCAAAATAATTTTATTGAAACCTTCACAATGAAGTAGCAGACAAAAGAGCGGCTTTAGCAATAGAATCAGCTAAAGTATTATTGGAACAAGAAATAAAAGAGCAAGAAAAATTTGAAAATAAAGATAACAAGTTCCGAATGTCACAGAGGATCCCGTGAAGATCATTGTGAGATTCACCTCACTTGATGAGGTTGATCAAGGATTGTGAGTCGGAGAGGAAAAACATCTCCGTCAATCCCTGAGAGACGGCTTTCGTCATGGCCGTTAGCAAAGCCCATGTTTCCGCATGTAAAGCTGAAGAAACATTTCTTTTGAATTCTGAAAATTCACCTACACATGAACCCGAACAAGATCGGAAAAGGAAACCAATTCCGCAAGCTAAAGACGTCGAGCTCCATGCTGCGTCGACAAGGCAAACAGGACCTTGGAATATAGTTGCAACAGGCGTTAGTCCTCCCATGCGTGGTCTAGGTTTACATTGCTGAGCATCCTCCCATGCATGAGCTTCAACAATCGCCTTAGTAATTACATAACTTGGAGAGCATAACTTGTTGGAGAAGGTACCATTGTTTTGAGCCAACCATAGATGCCAGAGGAGCCAAGCGACCAAAGATGCAGCAGTCAAACTAACCGGTGGAAGGGAACGAGCAAAGATTGCCGAATCAATAAAGTGTCGTAATGATGGGGCACTTGCGAAAGAGAGCAGTTGAACCAAAGCCATATCCCACACGCATTGGGCGAAAGAGCAGGTAAGTAGGACATGATCCTCAGTCTCAACCTGGCCACATCTAAAACAGAGCTCAACGACATCAACTTGACGACGACGTAGCTGTGCACCAACCGCTAAAGCACCATTAAGGGATCGCCAAAGGAAAAATTTTATTTTCGGAAGAGTGAACACAGACCAGACATTCTTCTTCCAATTGAAGGCAAAAGATGGTTGAGTTAAATTGCTTCTTAAAAGGCATTGGTAGCCCGACTTTACCGTGTAAGAGCCACTCTTATCCAGCAACCAAACTAGCTTATCTGTGCCATTAGAGCTACCTCTTGGTAAAAGCCGAAGATGAGAAGCATAGTCAGGTAGGACTTCGTTAACTACTGCCCAGTTCCATTGCTTGGTATGCTCATCAATAAGACAAGATACTTGTGAGTTACACATCTTTAAAGGTGGTGGACCCAACGGACAAAGTGGCTCATGAAGAGAGAGCCATGGATCTTTCCAAATCTTGACTTGTTCTCCATTACCAATTAGCCACCCTAGACCCTTGTGCAGAACATCTCTTCCCTTTAAAATTCCCCGCCAGCCATGGGATGAAGTAGACGGTGGCTTGGCAGTAAGTAGAGAAGCTTGATGACAATATTTACCAAGGAGCACTTGCGCGACCAACGACGAAGGATGCATGAGTAAACACCAACTAATCTTAGCTAGTAAAGCATCATTAAAAGCCTCTATATCGCGAAAGCCAAGACCACCCTCTTCCTTAGGCCTAGACATTGAATCCGAAGAGATCCAACTTATCTTCTGAATGCCAGGCTTGTCATCCCACCAAAGTGTGTCAAGGCAGATTGAATACGACGACATAGCGAAAGAGGTAGCTTGAAACAAGTCATTGAGTACATAGGTACAGCCGAAAGAACTGCTTTCAACATGACTTCTTTTCCCGCCGGAGATAGAAATCGTGTTGACCAGTTTAGTGCGCGTTGCCTAATCCTATCCACTAGGCTAGTAAACAGATCTTTCTTGCGTATACCAAAGTTTTCCGGAAGGCCAAGATACTTCCCGGTGCCTCCCTCGTTATGGATATTAAGAATGCGTTGTGCTATTTGCCGTCTTTTCACAGGAGTTTTAGCGGAAAAAGTGATAGACGATTTGCGAACATTGATCAACTGTCCTGAAGCTTGTTCATATGCTCGAATGAGAGACCTCAGTGTCCTGGCGTTCGCAGCATCGAATTTGCAGAAAAACATTGTATCATCTGCGAAAAGCAAATGATTGACCGGAGTACTATGGCGAGATATACGAATTCCCGGAAGCAACTCGGTAAGTTGAGCATTAGTTAAAAGACCCGAGAGCACCTCCGTACACAGCACAAAGAGACATGGAGATAAGGGGTCTCCTTGTCGTAATCCGCGAGTGGGTTGGACCAAACCCTTAACGGCTCCGTTTATTAAGAAGGAGTAAGAAACAGACGTGACGCAGGCAAAGATCCATCGGATCCATAGCTCATGAAAGCCTAGTGTCTCCAAGACTGATCATAGGAAGTCCCATTCAACGCGATCATACGCCTTGGTCATGTCTGTCTTGACCGCCATTGAACTTTGCTTTGTCGCTTTAGAGCGCCGCAAGTAATGTAAGACCTCATGTGTGATCATCACGTTATCGGATATGACACGGTGCGGCACGAAACCCGATTGATTTTCCGAGATGACCGAAGGCAAGACAGAGTGAAGACGGGAAGTAAGTATCTTGGCAATGACTTTGTAAAACACATTGCAAAGAGCAATAGGGCGATAATCCGATACTTAACGAGGGTCATGGACTTTTGGAATCAGTCTTATGTGGGTATGGTTCAGCGATGGTGATAAGTTCCCAGAAGAGAAAAAAGCCCCGATTTCCCGGGTAACATCCGAGCCAATTATAGGCCAATAAGTGTGAAAAAACCCGAAGAGAAACCGTCAGGTCCCAGAGCCTTTTGCGGGTTGATATCAAAAGCCGCCTCCTTGATCTCCTCGGCTGATGGCATGAGTGTTAGATCTCGGTTTTGAGCTGTTGTGACCAGTGGTCGTAGCGCTCTATGAACCACAATGAGATCACGAGGCCCAGCTGATGTAAATAGTGAGGTATAAAAGGATGTGATCGTTGATACAATCTCGTCTTCCTTATAACGTGCCACCCCCTCATCATCAATAACTAGAAGCCGATTATGAGTCTTACGATTTCGAGTCACCGCATGAAAGTAGGCTGAGTTTGAGTCACCACTATGGAGCCATAACACACGGCTGCGTTGTTTCCAGAAGAGTTCCTCGTCGTTATAAGCTTGGGTTAGAGCCTTTGTAAGTCTACTAATCTCAGACTGATCATGAACTTCCGCCGCAAGTGCTCTGTCTAAGGCATCTTGCGTAACCTTGATTGTCTTTGAACTATTGTAATTTTGGAGTTTCGTCCACTTAATAAGCTCATTACGACAATGGCTTAGTTTTGTCTCCACCGTTTGGTTGTCAAGACCGTCCCATAAGTGAGAGATGAGATCATAGATTTCATCCTTTTCTCAAAGACGAAGATCAAAACGAAACAGTCCTCGTCGTGGTAAAGATGATGCATCTAAGAAGATAATCAAAGGACGGTGATCGGAGCCCTCAAACGTGAGGTATTCGGAACGGGTTAGAGGAAACATGTCAAAGAGTGCATTGTTTCCCATTGCCCGATCAAGACGTGCATGGACGAGGTGATTGTGCCTCATACCCCGCCAAGAGAGGCAATTGCCGGTGTAACTCATGTCCCAAAGGCCATTGACGGATACAAAACTGCGAAAATCGATAAAGGATCCTTTGGGTCTCGGAGGTTCTCCGCGCTTCTCCGATTAGTGGAGTAATTCATTGAAATCGCCAACTAATCCCCAAGAAGACTCACGAGAAGAGGCTAGTGCCGAGATTGTGTCCCAAACATGTCTACGATTTGATTGGATTGGATCCCCATAAACAAACGTGTAATGAAAAGAAAGATTCTTAAAAGTAATCAATGTATCAACAAAATTTGGACTTGAAGAAAATAAGACTAAGTGAACATCCGACTTCCAAAAGAGAGCTAAGCCCCCACTCAAGCCATCCGGAGGTAGAATGAAGTGGTTACCATAGCCCATCCATTGAAAAACTTGCAGAACAAAGTCGTCGCGATTCTTCGTCTCCATTAGGAACATTATGTCGGGAAAGGGTTTGAGCCAAAATCCTTTTAGACATCGAACTGTCAGGGAGTTCTTGAGACCATGACAGTTCCAACTGGCTACAATCATTGAGAGGGTGATGGTTTCCGGGAAACCATCGAACCCTTAGCAGAATAAGATCGTACAACCTTAGATGACAAGGCTTGAATCCCCTCACGATGAGGTAAGTTAGCAGCTGAAGATGAGTGAGATTTTGAACTGTCTTTAAGCGTAAGAGCTTCGACCGATGTCTGTTTCACTGAAGCCTGCTTCTTTGTCCGTGGGACAGGAGTCTTTCTCCTAGGAGCTGGTTTCGTGCTTCTAGATTTGGAGGTAGAGCCTGGACCCAAGCGAAAAGTAAGAGGAAGAGCTGGGACTGGGACATCTTGAAATGAATCGGAAGAAACTTCAGCTCTTTTCTTCTTACGGTCTAGCTTAAGAAGGGGCAGTCTGTGGTTATGGAGGTGAGAGTTGACCTCTGTGTCATAGTTGACAGTGATGTCTTGTAACTTCTCAGAGGAGACATGTGCAGATTGGACTTTCTTGCCAGAGTTGAGGAACATATCCACCTCAGTAGCTGGAAAATCCAGCCTTTTAGAGACATGTTTTTTCCGCGGGACAGCTGGTGGGTAAGAGAGACGTTCCAGGGCGGGCATGCGGGAACGAGTGCTTGTTGAGCCAGATTGAGGTTCTCCTTCCAGGGGTTTAAACTGAGGTAGCGGCGGTGGTGGAAGCAACCGATGGTGGACTTGATCCTCGACGGAAACACGCTGAGGTCGCTGAGAGCCGGTGGTGATCGAATCGTCATGATGAGAAATTCTTGGTCGAGCATACTCTGGTCTGTGTTTGTCTGGACTGCGGGAGTAGTCAGAGTCACGCCAAGTATCTTCACGACGAGACTGTCGGTGGTCAACCGCAGCAGAGCGATTGTCATAGGCAGAGTGAGTGAGAGAGTCAAAGGAGTAGTCTCTTCTCTGTCTTTTATTATGCATGTCACCAATGAGATGAGAGGGAGCGTGAGAAGATGTTTCCCCATCCTTCCGTTCTGCAAAACGAGATTTGTCAGCTTCAAGCCGTTGTAAGGTGTTCTTCTGGTTAACTCCTACTGAGGCAGGGGTTCTGGAACGCTGCATACACTCTTTTTTCTCTTGGAGAAGCGAGTTGCATTGAAAGCAATGGCGGAGTAAGCGTTCATACTCGAACTCCAAAGTTGCTTGCTCTCCCGTCGCAAATGTGAAGAGTTTCTTGACCACAAGAGGCTTCTTGCATTTATATTGACAAGAACACGTCCCCTGTCTGAGTCGCAGCGAATGTAAGTGCCAAGGCTTTGGCCAATAACTTCCAGGATGTTAGCTTTATAATAGTGGATTGGAAGCTCATGAACCCGGATCCAGAACGGGATATGAGAAGGAAAGGCATCAGAGACCACTGGTTCCCAGTGTTGAAGGATTAACATCCAGCGTTTGTAGTGAAACGCTGCCTTATTGAGAACGTAAGAGAGGTCAGCCTCTGATTTGAACGTGAAGCTGAAGCGCTCGCGTCCGAGAACCTTTCCATCAACAGGATTTGAAAGATCCCACAACTGTGGTAAAAATCTTATGACCGCCCGAGGTGGCTGCACCTCTGGATTGAGTGACCTACCAATCAGTGTCAGTCGGTTCGCTTCAATCAGGTCAGTGTTATCTACCGGGGGGAGATGAGTCGATTCATCCCTGGTCCAACGGTGAGACGATGATGCGACTCCTTTGCCCTTATCCTTGGAATTGAAATGATAAGCCATAGCGATCCGATGGAAGTGATAGTCAGACGGTAGATACGAGGCAAGTGAACCTGCACACAACAATAGGAGGATCAAGATGCGATCAAAGCTAGTATGAGGTGATTGGTAAGCGGCGTCGTGAATGTCAGAGTCGATGAGAGATTCGAGATCGCCCTACGACGAGAATGACTCTTATAAATTTCCCATTTTACCCTTAAAACTAAATCATAAAATATAAACTCTAAACCTTAAAATTAAACCCTAAACCCTAAATTCTAACCAAAAAATTATTTTGTAAAAAAACTAAACCCTAAATCCAAATCCAAAATCCTAAACTAAAAAAATATCTAGCAAAAAATAAATAAGGGATAAAAAGGTAATTTTGACAAAAAATTATGGCATTTTTGCACAATTTCAGAACCGATGATATTTTTGCATCAAATATAAATTTTAATAGCATTTCTGCAATTTTCCCTAGAATGAAATAAGTGGACACAAAGTTAATCATCAAAAATAGGAAAACAAAAAGGGACAGAAACCTTCATCAATTTTTTTTTGTCAAACGAGAAACCCTCGTCAAATATATGCCATGAATAAGGAACGAAAAAGAAAAGGCAAATTGTATGAAATCGAAGGAAGGATTCTAGGTAAATCGTCACATCATCTATGTACCCCTCTTTTTTTAGTTTAGTTTCGTTAAGATTATTTTGGGTTTTTATAGCTGAAGGCGAAGTGATGCGTTCAATGTTATTATGACGGATCAATAGATAGTATATATGAGTAGAGAATGAAATTTAAAGATTGACAAGAAAAAAATAGAAAGTAATTAATTGCTTAATCATTGGATGTATTAATGAGCATAGAAATAGTATTGCTATTTATATGTCATAGACACACCTGTTATTTTGTTTAAAATGTGCTATTGGGTTGAAAATCAAATGACTATGATGAAGATTATGATTATGGTGTAATGATTAGGACTCAAAACCCGCGATTAGCCGGTGAAAAGAAACTACCATATATTTATTAGAAAAAAATTTATAAATTTTTTAAATAGAAATCATATAGGAAAAAAGTATGATAAAAAGACACATAAAATAAATAAAATTGACGAAGAGAGATAACCTTTAATTCAAAAGTGGTTGTCCACAAAATTATGATAAAAAAAAATTCAAAAGACACAACGGTAGACATTTGTTACACTTCGAATCATACAAATAACACAATTCCACAAAATGATATAAATAAATTTGAAAAGTCATGACTGCTAAATAATACAACCTTTGATTTTAAAAGTTAGAAAAACGCAACATGTGAAAATGACTCAATCCTATGAGAAATGTTAAAAAAGTAGTTATAAAAATATATACATAAAAATACATAAAACATACAGTTTTTTCAAATAATAAAAATATATAGCTGGAGCAATATCATATATCAGATTTTAAATAATTTTTAAAATGATAATAAATGAAATAGATATGGAAATACAACAAAAATGATAATTTTTAAAATATAACAAAAATGATAATTTTTAAAAATGATAATTTTTAAAATAATTTTTAAAATGATAATTTTTAAAATATAACAAAAATAATAATATAGATATGGAAACATAATAGATTTCTATTTAACAAAAAAAAGATTTCTACAAAAAAAAGTTTCTAAAACACGTTTCTCATAATATTTGTTTAGGATTGTTATAATTGGTTAAACTAGTGTTGATCCGCGCTGTACGCGGGGTAATCTATTATATTAAGATAAATTAATTCTTATTTGAAATTAATATTAAAATTCTGTCTACATTTAATTTGAAATAAATATTTGCAAATCCCGTCAACATTTAAGTAGATATTCTGTGTATCAAATATATGTCTAGATATATGTAGTTTTTTTACTTATTAAATATCTAATGATTAGTCTAACTATGACTCTTTTTAAGTAGATTTTTTAGTGTCTCTGTTTTAATAGAATAGATTGGAACTAGAAAGACTTAAACAAGTAAATATTTGTCTTTCAATTCACTCATACAAATTTTAGGCATACAATTTCGTCATTTCACAACCAATTGAAAAAGCTAATAATTCGAGATTTTGCATTAATAATTAGTTACTACAAAGTAAAAATATTATGAGTTTCATACCTCTAAATAAGTAAATATGTGGTATATCAAGGCGGTATTAACATTCTATTATGAAGGCGGTATGGATTCAGCGACAAACGATGCACTGACTACTATACAAGCGTCACTGTCTCTTTCTCTTGAGGAAGCAAAGGTGATAGTCATAATTGGTGGTCATTACTATTTCTTTTTTAGACTTTCTTTTATTATCAACTAGGACTATGTCCGCGCTACGCGCGGATTTGTGTTTGCAGTATTTGTGGTTTTAGTGTTGATAAAACATAATGATAGGAACAAAAATATCTCGTGTTATTTTGATCTCACGAAATTTATATAAACATGAAAACCGTATAATGTTTTTTCAATTTTTCTTAAATAATACTAACTGGAAATTAATATTCAATGACCGTTTACAACATAATTTTATACTATTGCGAAGTAGATTTCTTTGGATGTAAATAAAAAATCAAAACAAAAATTTTGAGTTCTTAAAGTATTGTATAAAATAATTTGCATTTTTTATTTTAATTTTTTTTGTAATCAACCATATTGGTAAACAAATTACTATCTTAACACTTTTTAATCTCGTTTTGGTTTATTCTAGTTTTCATGGGTAATACGAAAAACAATTTTTTTATGCTCTGAACAGTATGTATATAAGCAAAATAAGCTTATAATTTTTTCAATTTCCAGCTTATTTGTTGTTTATTTTTTGTTTTTTTTTGTTTTCCTAGGTAAAAGAATAATCATTGGTATCAGGACCTTATGACCGGTATTTATCCCTATTATTATCTGCCCCTCAATTATCCTCTCGTCCAGTTGTGAGATTGTTAGCCTTATCACGTTACATAGTCTTTCTCTTTGGTTTATGTTCCTTAGGAGCATAAATGGCACGCCTATTTTGACCTTGAGCTTATGTTTTGAGAGTTTGAGGAACTCTAGCGAGTTCAAATACTTAGTATAGTACATTGCACCATAATCTGGATCAACTGTTTCGACTTTCTCGTAGATGTCGGCGCTTAGATATTCTTTTAGTTCCTCGACAATATGTGTGAGCATGTAGTCGTCGATCTCGTCAATTGTTTCATTCATGGGAGTCAATATAGCATGCTCCATGAATTTTTGGGTGTTGGCTTATGAGGAGCTGTTTGATAGAACCATACAACTGCTATTTTTTCGAATGAGTTCTCACTGTTTTCCATGAAAAATTTTGCGGAACATATATCACTATTCCCATCACGATCATTCAACAAAAATCTAAATGGTAAAGCAAACCACTTGGCTAAAGAGGCAAGAACACATGGTCACACATATGTAACAAGATGGTCTTAAAATGGTTTCATTAGGTATACCCTTGTACCTTTGTACCCTTTGCTTTTAATAAAATCATTTAAAAAAAAAGCGGTTACATAAATTTAATTTACATGGAGAAATTTTCCATTCATTTGCACTTTTCATTTATATAGCTCAGTTATATCATCTTTCCTTTGTTTCTTATGTTCTCACACTTTTGAAATTAAATTTGAGTGTTCGGTTCTTCGGTTCCATTTGGTTCGGTTCTTTTGGTTTTTATTTTTTCGGTTCTCATGATTGGAACCACTCAGTTTTTAAAATATTTTGGTTTGCTTTGTGTTTGGTTCCGGTTCTGTTGGGGTTCAATTCCATTTGAATTAACCAACCATTTAAGTATTATTGTTCCATTTTGTTACTTTAGGTATTTGTGGTTTTTTTGGGGTATATTTTTAGGGTTTTAGGATATTTTAAGTCCTTTTAGAGACTTTCCTTTTTCCAGTCGCTCGTTTGGTTCTATTTTGGTGCGGTTTCGGTTTTCACAGTTCTCAAATATTGGAACTATTCCATTATATTCAAATTTCGATTCGGTTTTAGTTTGATTTTTTTCGGTTCAGTTCTTCATGTCTGGTTATTATGCCCCTATTTAAAATCATCGTTAATAGGGAATTTGTTTAATTTGCGCGGTTAGCAGCATAATTAGCACCGAATTTATGAAATGCAAACTGAATAACGTATTATGGTTGTACGCAAACCAAATAACGTATTCATATAACCCCCTACGAAAATTAAATTGTACACAATACGTTGAAATTTCAAAACTGTTTTTTCTTTAATGGATTTGATGCATAATCTGAGAGTTTCATTACATGTAAATAAAAGTAAGGCACATCGTTGTCTCTTTCTTCATTTTCTACGCAAAACATAAAGTTAATTATAAATCAAGTAATAGAGTGAATACCAAGAACAACAGACGACAACAATTTTACATGTGCATACTCTTTTTTTTTTGGTCAGACATGTGCTTACTCTTAGAGTGCATTTTTTGTGATTATCCATAACTACAATGTAAAGTAGTGACGGTGCTTTTCTTCCCACATTTTGTCTTCCTAAAACTTTTTTGCCCTTCAAGTGTCTGCGACCAATACATACAACGTGTCAATCAAGAACATCTCGATTCAAATAATAGCACAATATCTTCATCTACTCAAACATAAAATCACTTACCGGACAGCTGCTATCGCGCCTTTGTAATCTTCTGTTTCTTTCATAATTGATATCAT
>OVAN01001346.1:0-42096 GCA_900406275.1 Anastatica hierochuntica
AAGTAATAAAATAATCTAAATGGAAAATTATCCATCAATTTTAACAAATCAATATAATTATTCACCAAGGTTTTTTGGAAAAGAAAAAGTGAATGGATCCGGATCTAACCCATTTCAAAGTAGGTTTGGGTGGGTAAGTGGTTGGGTCCGTAAATAATGTTATGTTTAAAGGGTGAAGTGTCTTTTACTCATTTTTTGAATTAAAAAAATAGGAACTAAAAGCAGAGTGTATCTTAGAAAACTTTTTCGCGGATAAATGTCATTGATTATTGACTTTGAATCTAATCTACGGGTATTAAATATACTTGGAAAATACGCAGCGGAAAGAAAATCTGGATCTGAATCGAGGTTTTAAGCACTCCAAGTGTCGTGCCTCTACCGGTATCCACACATACACAAATTGGATCGAATCGGGGTGCTAGCGCCGTTTGAGATCAGATCTCAAAAATTAGACAAACAAATTTTGTCTCTTATTATTAATTAGGGTTCGGCTGTTTCTTTTTTTGTGTGTCTCTTACATTAGCTAATCAACCGTAATAATATATAATGTTTAACAAAACCAATATCGTCATTGACGAGTAAATGGGCTACAAAGCCCAAATTATCAAGGTTGACTTTTAAGACATACACTAACACATATATACATATCGATATACATATATATTGTTATTATTTTATTTATCATATAAATAAAATAACTAAACCCAAAAATAATTTGATCCAATTTGCTTAAGTGTGTGACCATGTAGGATCGTGCAATATTAGCAACAAATTCATAATTCATAGGTTATAAGCGGTCTCTAGCAAAACATTACAACCCCTAATATTACACGATGTGTCAAACCTCGACACTACAACTTTATTTTACAGTAAAGCACAAATGATTTCAGGACATTCTCAACAATTGTGCCTATCAACACGATTGGACACTGCATGAAATTTGTTTGCGTGCATATATAAGACCTTTAAATAAAATACGCAACATACATTTGGAGAAAATAAGTTCTAACATCAACATTATTTGATACACAATAGATTAACAAAAATACTAAGTATTGGTGTGTACCGATTAATATTTGTTTTCTTTTTCTAATTTCCTAAATATCTTTTTCATGAAATATACAATTTTTTCATGAGTTTTCTTTTATGAAATATATGCAATCGTAAAAAAATTCAATTGTCATCGACAAAACATCGAATCAAAAAGTGATCTTGTTTGACAAAAGTAGAGGTTAGACAAAGGAGAAATAAATAAGATGCCCACCCAAGTTGAATTTTATATCCAAATTTCTAAGATTATTATGATCCGTTGATTTACATCTTCATAGTGCAAATTTGATTGAAGATTCGTTCGCTAAACTTGACATCCTTTTCTTTAGTTTTGCGCCTGACCTGCTGGAAGTTTAGAATGTCACCTCCACACTGGAAACGGCGTATAGGGAGGAGGAGAAGTTCTGGAAGGAACATAGTCGAGTTTTTTGGCTACAGCTAAAAACTAAAAATCATTCAAAATTATTGATCCAATATACCCTCCTGAGTTTCTTAATATTACAGCTAGGAGATTAATAAGCGCTATTTTTGACAATTCTTTGTAAAGAAACGGAGTGAGACATGTCAGCATTTTTTCAAAATCTAATTCCAAATGATGAGGGTTGGAGATTAAAATTTCTCAGCACACTACAATATAACATCTATAAATTAATTGTCAACAAATTAATAATTCGATAAATAAATACTTATTTCAATTCTAAAATGAATTTTTAATCCAATTAATTTCTCTATAAGTTAATATATTTATAACTTAACAAAAAAAATTTCGTCTCCATGTTATATTAGAGAGGTTTTACTGTAGAAAAATTATTAGTAGTTATTGTTGGAAAGCAAAACAAGAATATGATATAGAAGTTTTACTGTAAAAATGAAAAATTTCTCCCTTAAATAGAACAAAATATACAAAGAGAACTGAATCTCACATACATAGTAGGGACACCAGATATCTTTTTTCTAAAATATCAGATTTTATTCCACATGTTTTGTTGTTCTTTATCCATACATTTATATGTAATGTATATGTTGATATTTTACCAATTGAAATTTAAACTTATGTTCACTATAAAATGCACCCCTCAAGTTTTACAAGTTAACTATAATATCAAAATCTCCATTTAGTCTACAACATATTTATATTTCTTGCTTACTAACAAAAAAAATGAAGAGCTCTATGCAGTTAATTTCTGCACTCTTCTTCTTATTCATGCTTTTAGCCGCACCAGGTAACAAATATAATATCCCCTCTCTTCTTCTTAGTCATGCTTTTAGCTGAACCAGACAACAAAATCTAGTTTTCACAATATCACAAAACACTCATAGTTCAATGGAGGGACTCTATGCAATTAATTTGAAAATAAGATTATTGTTATTCTCTAGTTCTTATTTGCTAACAGTCATATGGCATGATTATGGTGTACTCACATCAGTTCAAGTTATAAATAAAGCAAAACAAGAGATTTATGTTTAATTAGATATGGTCATAATAAGTTTGAAATTCTTATTGAATTAACAAATATAGGTATGAAGATGGTTGAAGGACAACAAATGTGTGAAGCAAAAAGTATAAATTTTCGAGGAATGTGTATGAAGTGGAGAACTTGCAAACGAGTATGTATGAGTGAAGGTTTTCCTGATGGTAAATGCGGAGGATTCATCCGAAGATGCTATTGCAGAAAGCCATGTCCTGTTTCTGCTCAAACTTGATTACTGAGAGTGGTTTAAGTTAATAAATCTGTTTGTATGATAAAAGTATAAAATAAAGTACATGTGATGTGATGTACTCAAAACTCAAAACTAAGAGATAGTAAACATTGTATTAACAATAATAATGATCTTATTGGATCAAAAACATAATGAATTACTTGTATTGAAGTTACTATAAATAAAAAAGAAAGAAAGTAAACGAACAGAAAGAGTTTCATGTAGTTGAACATATGAGTTCTCCTATACAGTGTCTCTGTTATGGATACAAACAAGAAAAGTTGATGAACTCTCCAGTATTCTTCTTTTTTTACATAATGTTTGTCACGGACAAAGAAGATTCTTACAAGATATGATGAAACTCAATGTTCCTTTTGGTGCTTTCCAGGAGCTTCACCTGTAATGAGAAAAAATCAAGCGATGGATCACATGAAACGGAAGGAAGAATCAATACATCAAAGACCCATGAATGGAAACGGAGCTTCAGAAACTGTTTTAGAAGGTTTAGGGATAATCAGGCTCGAACTGATGTCTTGCACCTACGAGCCCTCTGTCCCACACATTTCACCAGCTCGTGGTTCACCGGTTCCATTGCAAAGAATTTAATTTACTTACAGAACAAATCACATATATGGCTGGTCCAATGCTCTTATTGACTATAAACAATTTGGTTTAGAGAACTTACGTTAGCTGCCTTTAGCCACCGATGTGTATCATTGGCCTGTTGGCTGTTTTGGCAATGTCAAACATTCCAGCATGTGCCGCTTTCTTTCGTTTCACCTGAAAACCCATTGTAAAATCGTATGTTGCAATCACAAAACTAATCTTTCAAGAAAAGCGAGGAAAGGATGTGGCGTTGTAAAAATAGATGAAGCAACTAAATACATACGGCAGCGCCTATAATTTCCCTCAGTGCATCGTCATCAGCACCAGACCGGAGAGGATCTCTCAAACTGACCTGCTTGCAATAAAACTATGAGTTGAAACGAAAATGATTGGCTGTTTTGGCGTTGTTGAGTTTACCGAGAATCAAGTATATGTGTAGATGTTCTCAGCCATTTAAATCAACAAGAATTAGTGTTGCAGAAAGTTTGAAAATCTTTCATTTACATTACCTCTGAAGGACCGAACAAGCAAACTTTGAAGTTCCCATCTGCAAGGAGTCTTAATCTATTGCAGCCAGAACAGAAGTGCTCTGTCATTGATGTGATGAAAGAAACAGAACCGCAATGCCCATCGATTTTAAAGTTCTTCGCTGTATCAGTCGGATGATCTTGCATACGTTTTATGCTCGGAAAGCTCTTTACCTGTTACCATAGCAACAGAAACCAATCAACATACTGCTCAAGGAAAAGTCGAGGAATCTCTAAAAGGCCAATCAACGAGAGGATTCTACCTTACCACTCTATCCATCACTTCTGCATAAGGAACGAGTTTCTTTACATTCCAAACATTCCCATCAAAGGGCATAAACTCGATGAACCGGACATTGATTGGTTTCTCGCGTGTCAACTCCACAAAATCACATATCTCATCATCATTCAATCCCCGCATTACAACACAATTGACCTGTAAAGACCGATGACCATATGCAAAACTCTCAAGCATCAGAAATGGTTCTTTAGCAATAAAACAGAAACGACGAAGGAATACAAATATATATACCTTTACAGGATTGTATCCAAGGGCAATAGCGGAATCAATTGATTGCATAACCCTCTCGTGCCCTTTACGTCTAGTCAGAAACTCAAACTTTGCTGGGACAAGAGTATCCAAGCTTATATTAATCGAATCAAGTCCGCATTCTTGAAGCTTCGGCAGCTTTTTCGCAAGAGTAATACCGTTAGTAGTAATGGCCAAATTTTTCAAGCCTTTTAAGTTAGACAACTGCAGACATATCTCTTCGATATCCTTCCTAACCGTAGGCTCACCACCGGTCAAGCGAATCTTGTTAACCCCAGAAGAAACAAAAAGACTTGCTAGTCGAACAACCTCAGATTGTGAGAGCAACTGAGGTTTCGGAGTAAGTTCCACACCTTCAGATGGCATACAATACTGACACCGAAGGTTACAGCGCTCTGTCAAAGATATCCTCAAGTAGGTATGTAACCGACCAAATGAATCAATCAACATATCCGAGACAGGATTGTCTTTTGTCTGATCAACTTGAGCTGCATGACCGCTATATCCACGCTCACTAGTAGTAGTAATGGTTCTTGATAATGAGCTTGACCCAACCTATTGAACCAATCAAAATCCCAAGATGGAAAATGGCCACAATCAACTATTGATTCTCTAGAAAAGCCAATATCATTGAGAAAACTAACAACGTTATCCAACATAGATTGTGTAAACCCCATTCAGCAATCGAAAACTAGAAAGCTTCAGGAACGAATCATATGAAGCAAGCAACTAACTTGAGTACAGAAATCGAAAACCCATCATTTAGCAGAAGGAGATAAGGAAAAAGATGGGAACTTTACCAAGAAAAAGTTGAAATTCTTGAAACCCATTTGCAAGTCAGCGATTTTGGAAAGGTGCCTCCTCATCGTTAACACTGCAGAGAAGAGAAACGACCCAACGAGAATCCTGAGATTATCATTCAACGGGCGAATAAAAAACCTAAGAGAGAGAGAGAAGAGGCGACCTTTGGTAGAGGGAGAGAGTCTTCTTCGAACAAAATGTTTGGTAAATGAAAACAAGTCAGATTTGTCTTCTTTCGTGTACTAAACAACAGCTTAAGGAGGCGGCTCCTTCGTCTTTGTCGAGACATCTGCCGGTCTCGCCGGTGACCGGTTACCGGCTATCAAACCGATGTTTATTCGGAAATTATCTGCCGGTCTGGTCCAAGTATCCTATGGTTCAAATATGTTATTGTTTTCTCTTTTAACTCAACAACACCTTTTAGATTAACCAAAGATTACAATACATGACTTTTACAACAATAGATGGAGATAGGCTTTAACCACAGTAGCACAAAAATATACAATACAGTATCATCCAAAATTTTTAGAGGAATCTAAGTTACTCTAACATTAATGTTTAATGTTCTAGGTTTAATCGACTTTTGAATCCAATCATTTATCTTAGTTTGTTTTTTTTAGTTGTTTTCAAATCTTTTGTTGTTTATGTCTTTTACTCTCCGATCACTGTTGGATCGGCTCTTGGCTCCGGGGGCATTCTTTTGCTCGCTGGCTTAATCTCCGGAAAGGTTATAGCCTTTGCCGGCTTTGTGTATCTTTCGTCTTAATGGTTAATAAAAATCTCTTAGATGGAAAAAAAAAAAAAGTTACTCTAACGTTATTGTGGATACCAAAATCCACACTTGAATTTGTGTAGGTTTAAATGAAGAAGAAAGAAGTGTGGGAGAATCCCGTAAGAACTTAAGATGAATACATCGATTGATATTGGATTGAATTGATCTAAAAGATCTTACAAAACATTGAATATGAGATTACAATGATCAAAGTTGCATTTACGAGAGAGAAAGAAAGTAATTGAGAAAAATTAACCTTCTCTCCAGTTTCATTAAAGAATTCTTTTAGGACAGTCATGATCCTTGTTGCACAATATGATTTGGAGTTTCATCAGATGGATCAAAACAGCGTTTCTCAATGGAGACATTGATGAAACAATTTCTATGGAGAAACCAGAAAACTTTGTCTTAGGTGATGCAAATAATATGGTTTGCAAATTAAAGAAATTCATCTATAGGTTCAAACAGGCTTCTCGCCAATGGTACCGCAAATTTCATAAGGTTATCATCTCCTTTGGCTTTGAGATGAATTTGGTTGAGGATTGTGTGTATCAAAAGTTCAGTTGGAGCAAGTGTATTTTCTTGGTTTTATATGTCGATGACATACTATTAGCCACTAACAATATGAGCATGCTAGTTGAAACCAAGAGATTTCTTAAGGAAAATTTTGAGATGAAAGATCTTGGTGAATCATCTTTTGTCTTAAGGATCGAGATTCATCGAGATCATTCTCGAGGAATTCTTGGATTATCACAAAAGAGCTATATCGATAAAGTACTTAAGAGATTTGACATGCTGGGTTGCAAACCAGGTGATACCCCAGTAGCTAAGGGAGATAAATTTTGTCTCAGTCAATGCCCTAAAGGAAATCTGGAAATTCAGGAGATGCAGAAGATCCCTTATGCTTCGGTAGTAGGGAGTCTAATGTATGCTCAAGTTTGTACGCGTCCAGATATTGCATACATAGTTGGAGTTTTAGACAGATATTCAAGCAATCCAGGCATGGACCATTGGAAAGCAGCTAAAAGGGTCCTGAGATACTTGTAGAGAACAAAAGACTATATGCTCAAGTATAAGAGATCAGACAATTTGGAGATCATTGGGTATTCTGATTCTGATCTTGTTGGATGCCAAGATAGTAGAAAATCTACATTGGGATATGTCTTTCTATTGGCTGGTTGAGCTATTTCCTGGCGTAGTGCAAAACAATCACTCGTAGTTTCCTCCATCATGGTAGCAGAATTGATAGCAGTTTATGAGGCATCCAATCAGGGAATTTGGTTGAAAAACTTTGTCACAGGGCTGCGAATTCTGGAAGGAATTGAAAGACCACTAAAGTTATATTGTGACAATAAGGCAACTGTTTTGTATTCCAACAACAACAGGAGTTCGGTAAAGTCTAAACATGTAGAAATTAAATACCGAGTCGTAAAGGAAAGGGTACAAAGTGGAGAGATTTCCGTAGAACACTTGGGGACAAACTCTATGTTAGCAGATCCTCTTACAAAAGGTATTGTGCCTAAGGTTTTTCACGAGCATACTGCTCGAATGGGCGTTTTGGTGTTTGGGGATTATTCAGTTTAGTGGGAGTTTGTCGTTTGGTTTTGTTCTATGTTTGTTTTGGCTGTGTTATACACATTTTTCTGATCAGAAATAAAGTTTTAATAAAGTTTCAGTTTACACTTTGTATAATAAAGTTAAAAGATCTCACTAAAGTAGGACCAGTTTAAAATTGACATGTACTGACCACCTTTCATGTGTTTTTCATGCCACTTTTTTCATAATTGATCTATGTCATTTGGCTGTATTGATTTCAGTGACCACAAAAGGTTTAGTTATGAGTAATATAACAAAAGCCGTTATGATCCTATGTTGTTGCAGTCAATGGACGAGATTGTTTTATGCTCTCGAAATTAATGACATATTTGAGCTCATAAAGTCTATCACATTTTCAGGCACATATATGACCTAGTCGGAGATTGTAAGACTCATTAGGTGGGGTCAAATATGTTAAGGATTAAATGTGCTAGGGCCATCAATTAACTAACCTATTTGTAGTGGTCACTTTGTGATAAAAAAAGGTTACAAACATAAATGTTATGGAAAATTAATATGTGGATACCTTTGGCAATTTCTAATTTGATGAGGGGCCGAATTAGAAATTGGTTCTCTATAAATAGAGAGTTATGGTCCCAAAGTAACCCTAACAGAAAATACAGAAACTCTCTGCATCCCCATCACCAGAGATCTAAAGTCATTCAGGGTTTGTTTTGGAAGATTCATCCCTAATTCATTCAGATCCCTAAACATGTATTCATCAGGTACGCTTTCGCTCTCGATCTATTAATCAGAAACTGGTATGGCTTATGATTTTATTGATTGAGTAAATCTAACACACCACCCTTACACTAACCAAGCTTGAGCTAGTGTATCTCGATTGAAAAATACTTTGAGTGGTATCTCTAGCGAATAATCAGGTACCCATTCTGACACACCTCATATGCACTGTTATGTAGATGCGTCATGGATATCTCAGGCTGAAGTAGCTGGAATAAGTTGGATTCTCAACTCTCCTGAAGGCAGAACAATATTATAAGTAGGCCTGGGCAAAATAACTAGAACCGAAGAACCAAACCGAAAGAACCGAAAATAACCGAACCGGAACCGAACCATAGTTGAAAATAACCGAACGGTTCTAATTTTTGAGAACCGAAAAACCGGAACCGAACCGGAACCAAACAGGTAACCGAAATAACCGAAAATATCTAAAAATACCCGAAAATATCCGAAATACCCAAAAATATATCCAAAAATACCCAAAAATATATGAAAATACCTAAAAATACCCGAAAATATCCAAAAATACCCGAAAATATCAGAACATTAGTACCTGAATGGTTACTTAATTCAGACGGAACCGAACCCGAGCCGAACCGAAATACTTTAGGAATTGAATGGTTCCAATTTTTTGGGAATCGAAAGAACCGAACCGAAACCGAACGCCCATGCCTAATTACAAGGTTCATATGCAATATAACTTGTAAACAGTACAATTAGAAGTACAATTAGATGCTAAAGTTATATCACTTAGGGAAGCGATAATACAAATGAGGAGCCTGAGATATATATTAATGTGAGACTTAGTGCTGATAATCAAGTGTTTTATAGTAACCTTTAGAAATGGAGAGAATCATCACTAAGAGAACATATGAACATATGTGGTATGGTTCCCTATTTGGTGGACATAAAAAAACTTTCACAAGATCGATGTCAATATGATTTCAGGTATGTGAGTAGAAGCAAAAACGGTGCAACTGATGCTTTAGCGAAAGAAGCAAGGAGATGAAGGAAAAATTACAAGATTACATGGATTTAAGGGACTTTGATCTTCTTTCGTAATGCAAATGTTGTACTTGATGGTTCTATTGTGTGGACGTTGTAATCTTTTTGTACGGATAATTAAATATAACATCTACTTGCAGACCATCTAAAAAAAGAGAGAAACATTGTATTGAATTTTGTATTTGATGAGATTTGATTTTTACTGAGTTTTTAGAAAATTTTTGATGAATTTGGGAAGTAGTTATGATTTTTTTGGAAAATTCGCCTCAATTCTACTTTAAACTATGTGATTTGATTTTTTCTATTTTTAACAAAGAAATTCCACTAAAACATCTTAAATCGTTTAAAATTCATTATTTAAAATATTTTGAATAAAAATATATTTTAAAATCTATCATTTCAGTGAATTTTATACGATATTTTAAAATTATTGTTTCACTGACCTCAAATATTTGTCTCCTTCTGAAACCGTAAGGGCTGAGAGAAAACAGTGTAGGACTAAAGATCCCAATTGAATTATTGAAATTCCAAACCGGTTCTGTTGCGATTCAACTCGTCTTCCTCTTTCCCACTTTTCTTCCTCCACTGTCCCGCAAAAAACCCTGAGTGTCGTTTCTGGGTTTAACCTGCGTGCATCGCCAACCTTTCTTCTCCACTTACTCGTTTCTCTTACACAGCGACCTAATCGCTGAAGGAAAGAGAAGATGAGTACGGTCGATAAAATGCTCATCAAGGGCATCAGAAGCTTCGACCCCGAAAATAAAAACGTCATCACTTTCTTCAGACCTTTAACCCTAATCGTCGGTTCCAACGGCGCCGGAAAAACTGTAAATCTTACAAAACCTCCCCTCTCGTTTCGCCTCCCTGTGTTTCTCTTTTGTTTGACCAACAAAAATTCTTCGGGTGTTTCGTGCAGACGATAATTGAGTGCTTGAAGGTATCTTGCACAGGAGAGTTGCCCCCTAACGCGAGGTCTGGTCACAGCTTCATTCATGACCCTAAGGTATGTTTCTCTCTATTACCTTCTACTTTCCTATCGATTCATGCAACCTCTTACAAATTCTACTTCGTTTAACTGTTGTTTGATGTGAGAATTGGCTTTGATGGGGTTCTCAGACCATTTGATTCTACTATATGCAAGTTTCAGTTTCTGCATCTCCAGTTTTTTGATTTTACCTTGAAGGGCTATGAGATTGAATTTCTGTTGGTTTTTGGAGATTTCGTTCAAAGAAGATGTTTTCTTTTTTTATTAGGTTGCTGGGGAAACGGAGACAAAAGCGCAAATTAAGCTGCGATTCAAGACAGCTGCAGGGAAGGATGTGGTATGTATAAGGTCATTTCAGTTGACGCAAAAGGCTTCAAAGATGGAGTACAAGGCAATTGAGAGTGTTCTTCAAACAATTAATCCTCACACTGGCGAGGTTGCACATCATTCTTGATATTAATCTTTGCTTTAGCTTTTTTTCTTTCTCTCGCATCTTTACCTATGTATTGATATTGGTTTTCTCTAGTCTTTCCAAAGTTCCATTGTTAGTGTTAGATTGTCTATCTTTCCCACAGCGTTTGTCTGTTTTCAAGAAGAAAATCAAACACACAGCCTAATTGCAGTTTCTTCTATTGCTTTATTTTGTACATCTCCTTTTTTTTTTTCTCATGTTCCATCAAGATCATTTCTCTTTCTAATTTTCCATATACGTTATCAAATTGCAGAAAGTATGTCTCAGCTACAGGTGCGCTGATATGGATAGGGAAATACCAGCTTTGATGGGTGTCTCAAAAGCTATTTTAGAAAACGTCATCTTTGTGCATCAAGATGAGTCTAACTGGCCATTGCAAGATCCTTCTACTTTGAAAAAGAAGTTTGATGATATTTTCTCGGCCACCAGGTATTTTCTGTCCACCTACATTACCAGTCAATGCTCTGCCTGTTCGTTTGACGTGAATGCATCTCCATATGTGTTTTTCTCTTATTCTTCCCCCTAGTCTATCTAAGGCATTCCTGGATTCCTGAAAACGCATCATTGGTGCTAACACTCACACCAACTTATGTTGGATGATTTGTGACTTGTTTGTAGCTAAATCCAGTTTATACTTTCTCTACCTGTCTATGTATGGGAAAAGTGGAAGTGCATATATGTCTTGAGTCACTAGAAGGATGTTTTTCTCTCCTCTATGGTTTTGTTAGGAGTAATCCTTTTGTTTGTAGCAGTTGCGGTTATCTCAAAGAAAATTAGGATGTAGAGACCAGGAAAGAGGTAAAAAGATTATTCATCGCAGAAGTGAGGCTGCTTTGTTGGGCCTCCCTTTGTTAGTTTAAGAGAACGCCTAAACATGAAAAGGATAAATGTTAATTTTTCCAAAACTAGGAGTTTCAGGAGCCCACTTAATTTCTACTGATTTTATTTGAATGTCTTTAGGCGCCTTTAGAAAGGATATATTTTTCCAAATTCCATTTTATTACTTCTATCCATGCATGTTCCCGTGACTGGTATAGTTACCAGGAGAGGGGATCTGCTCTCTATTCTCCCTAGTGTTATTTTATTCTCTACTTGAACTGATTTTTTGCCCCAAGAGAAAAATGTCAAGAGTTTGGTTATAGAAAGGATTTTCCAATTCAATTGTTGTATCATTCGTACTCACTTCCATGCTGTATTTGATGCATCTGTTGTAGAAGACAATGATTCTCGGAGACTATAACATGTGTGCTTAACATGAAACAGATACACAAAGGCTTTGGAAGTTATTAAGAAACTTCACAAGGAACAGGCTCAGGAGATAAAAACGTATAAGTTGAAGTTGGAAAATCTGCAGACCTTGAAAGACGCAGCTTATAAGGTATGCTGGATATTAATTTGTTTGACATTGATTTTTCCTTTTTAATGAAAGTTGTTTTAGTCATATACTGTATACATATGATTAAATTGTGTGGACGATTCTTATGCCATGATACTTCCTATGCAGCTTCGTGAGAGCATTGCTCAAGATCAGGAAAGAACAGAGTCCTCAAAAGTTCAAATGTCGGAACTGGAAAGCAGTATTCAGAAAGTGGATGCTGAAGTTCATAACAAGGAAACGATGATAAAAGATTTGAGAAAGCTACAAGACCAAGTTTCAAGAAAAACTGCTGAAAGGAGCACCTTATTTAAAGAGCAGCAGAGACAGTATGCAGCACTTTCAGAGGAAAATGAAGGTTCCCCCTTATACTTTCATGGTGTTAATGCCTTTAATTTCCTTTAGGTTGTGGGAATCTTCCTTTGGGCGGTCATTGCCACAGTGGTTTGTCCTTTCAGACTGTGTCCCTTCAGTTGTATGAATTTAGTTTTGCCTTTCTGGAGAAGTATCTCATGTTTTGCTGTTTTCTGCTCATAAACTAAATATGTTAATGCTTGTCATTTTTTGGTTCAGATACTATCGAAGAACTGAAAGAGTGGAAAAGTAAGTTTGAAGAAAGAATTGCTCTTTTAGAGACCAAAATTCGGAAGATGGAAAGAGAGATGGATGACACAGAAACTACAATTTCTTCTCTTCACAATGCAAAAACCAACTATATGCTGGAGATCAGCAAGCTTCAGGCAGAAGCTGAGGTAAATCTTACAAAGTTACCACATACTAAACATTATAATTTTCTACTTCAATTGCCTTAACCTTTTTCCGTTTTATTTCATAGGCTCATCTGCAGCTGAAGAATGAAAGAGATTCTACCATCCAGAAAATTTATTCCCATCACAATTTGGGAAACTTTCCTAGTATTCCCTGCAGTAATGAAGTAGTTTTGAATCTTACACATCGAATACAATCAAGACTGGATGAATTTGAGATGGATTTGCTTGATAAGAAGGTAGACATCTTTGTTTTCTTTGGAGAGACACTTGTCTATTGCATATGCATCTTCAGCTGCATCTGTTGACATCCTTTGAGATTTTGAACGTCATTTTAGAAATCAAATGAAACTGCTCTAAGTACGGCTTGGGATCGCTATATGGATGCTAATGACCGTTGGAAAAGCATCGAAGCTCAGAAACAAGCAAAAGATGAAATCAAGGTGTGTTTCAGTAATGTATTTCTTCCAAAATCCTCCAACAGCGAGCTGATAGTTTAACGCAAGTACTTTTGACGTTGACTTATGCAGAAAGACATATCAAAACGCATAGAAGACAAAGAAATAGAGCGTGATTCATTTGATTTCGAAATATCCAATGTGGATGTTAAACAAATTGATGAAAAAGAAAAGCAAGTGGTATTGTGTTCTGTCCCTTGATCTACTCGCAAGATTTTGGTCTTGATGAGTTTGCCCTGGTATCAGTGCCTTATTTTGCCATCATTTGCATTTTCACAGCAAGTTGAGCTTGAGAGAAAAACAAAACAACAGTCTGAACAGAACTTTGAATCTCAAATAGAAGATAAACGACTTGAAATATACCGAGTGGAGCAAAAAATTAAGAATCTGAATCGAGATAGAGAAGTTATGGCTGGTGATGCTGAGGATAGGGTGAAATTGTCTTTGAAGAAGACGGAAGTGGAGAATCTTAGGAAGAAACACAAGAAAATGTGATCTCACTCACTAATACTTCTCTCAGCTTTCTTTTTTTCGTTTTATCAATTCATTATTTGACTCTCTGATGTTATTTACCAGAATAGATGAGTGCAAGGATAAAATTAGAGGGGTGCTGAAGGGGAGATTGCCACCCGAGAAGGATTTAAAGAAGGAAATAGTTCAAGCTCTGAGGTTGTACTTTTACTTAACTTATTCCTTATGGTGATTCTGAATGTACCATTTATTAATCTATGATTTCTTGATCGGGGTTTGAGAAAAAACAAATGGCCTGCTAGAAGTTTTCACATCTCAACAATTTTTTTTTTAAATCTTTGGTTTAGGTCAATTGAAAGGGAATATGATGATTTGAGTTCAAAATCCAGAGAAGCAGAAAAGGAGGTCAACATGTTGCAGATGAAGATACAAGAAGTAAAAAATAGCCTATCCAAGCATCACAAGGATACAGAATGTAAGCACTGATGTATAATTTAAAGTTAGATGTTGGTCAGTTCTCTGACTAGCGCCTTAATTGTGATAAATTGGTCTTGAAAATTTTGTCATTATCAATTACTAGGGCAATGTTAACATAAAGTGTCATCTATCACCTCTATTAATTGATTCTTGTATGTAATGTACCTGAACTGACATTTTATATTACATATAAGGGGTCCATTATTGGCGCACAGTCGAGGATTAGACAATAATATCTGCACTCAATCTGATTTTTGTTTTCTTTGTGCAGCAAGAAAGAGATACATTGAGTCCAAGCTTCAAGCCTTAAAACAGGAGTCATATACCATTGATGCTTATCCAAGATTGTTAGAGTCGGCTAAGGAAAAAAGAGACCTTCAGAAAAGGTTTCTGGTTGAAAATGGCAGATATTTCTACATACTCCACCGCACGCGTTGCGTGAATTCCAAAATATTTTCGTCTCGCAGACTCGCAGTCAAAAGCTGAGTTCTGTTTCTGGTCTGTGTTTGCAGCAAATATAGCATGGCTGATGGCATGCGCCAGATGTTTGATCCATTTGAGAGTGTAGCCCGTGAACGTCATTTTTGTCCTTGCTGCGAGCGTTCTTTTTCAGCCGAAGAAGAAGATGAGTTCGTTAAAAAGGTCACATAGTTTTCTCTTGTAGATTTTTGCTTTCAACTCAAACTTTCCTCTGTGTCTCCATTTGAGTATGGAAATTTGTTTTCAACTACAGCAAAGGGTTAAGGCTTCAAGCTCGGCGGGGCATGTCAAAGTATTAGCGGCAGAGTTTTCAAACGCTGACTCTATTTTTCAGCAGCTGGACAAACTTCGATCAGTTTTTGAAGAGTACACGAAGCTAATTAATGAAATTATTCCTCTCACTGAGAAAACCTTGCAAGATCATACAGAGCAGCTGGATCAGAAGTCTCAAGCCCTTGATGATGTAAGTTGAGGATCTTAGATATTTACATGTGTGTAACTGATTTGCCGCCACAAAGTCAATCAGAGTCATTAGAAGTTTTGTTTTAGTTTGCTGTGTTTCTTCTCAATCATGTTGTGATGCACGCAAGCTGGAAAAATCCTAATTTTAGTTCATACTTTCTTAAATCATATATCATCCATGGCTTCAGGTATTGGGAATCTCAGCGCAAATAAAAGTTGAAAAAGACTCAGTCGAAGCACTGGTGCAGCCCCTGGAAAATGTGGATAGGCTCTTCCAGGAAATCGTATCGTACCAAAAACAAATTGAAGATCTTGAATATAAGCTCGATTTTAGTGGTCTTGGGGCTAAAACTATGGAAGAAATCCAATCAGAATTAACTAGCCACCAAAGCACCAAGTAAGTACTCTGAATTTATTTCTTTTCCTTGGATATTTCTTGGCTAGCATGCACTTCGCAGTTTTTTCTATAATTTTCTTTCTTATGAACCCGTGAACAGGGATAAATTGAATGATGAATACCAGAAATTAAGGGATGAACAGGTTTTCATGACACGTGATATATCATCCCTCCAGGGCAGGTGGCATGCACTAAGGGAGGAGAAGGCTAAGGCAGCCAATTTGTTACGTGACGTTACAAAAACAGAAGAAGACCTGGAGCGTTTAGCCAAGGAGAATAGTCAACTTGACCTAGAAATTAAGGTGCGTCTTATGAGAGTTTTCTTTTGATTGTTTTCACAACCTGTCTCTCTGTGTCACTTTTTTTTATTTCATCAGAGTACATTGTTCATTGTCGAATGTGGTTCTAATTTATTAGGTCCACGATTATCAATGATAGTTCTACAATGTGAGGAAAGTGATTAGTGAATTCTTTCTGATAAAATATGCATACTAGTAATGCAAGGCAATGCAATAGATAACAAGCTTTGACCTGTAACCTTTCTACTTGTTGAAATGTCGTAGATACATCATAAATTGGGTAGCAATAACTATTCCTTGAGGAGGATGGTAGTATGTTTTTAAATGGTTAATGGTTAAGTTTGTGTATTTGAAAAGCTTCAAGTAGTTTCTTTGAACATGAAAAAAGCAAACTTGGTTTTTGTTCGTCTTTCTGCTTCAAATTGTTTCTGGTCCCGTTGAATGTTGAATCTGTTAAATAAACCAAAATCCTCCATTTAATTATTTTTCAGCATTTGACTGAGGCTCTGGGCCCTTTATTCAAGGAAAAGGATCAGTTACTGAGAGAGTACAATGATATGAAAGTCAAACGTAATCAAGAATATGAAGCACTGGCTGAGAAAAAGAGAAACTACCAACAAGAAGTTGAGGCATTACTCAAGGCCAATTCTAAGATTACTGAGTATGTTCTGTTAACCAAAGGTTAGTTCACCACTATCATGTCTACCAGATCCGCTTACAGCTGCTTCACCAGGTATCATGATCTGAAGAAAGGAGAGCGCTTAACTGATATTCAAGAAAAGCAGCGGGTATCTGAATCCCAGCTTCAGAGCTCTGAAGTTAGAAAGAATGAAATTGCAGCTGAACTGAACAAAAGTAAAGACTTGATGCGGAATCAAGATCAACTGAGAAGAAATATAGAAGATAACTTGAACTACCGGACAACAAAAGCAGCAGTTGAGGAGCTTACGCGTGAGATTGAATCACTGGAAGAGAGAATTTTGCAAATTGGTGGGATACCCGCTGTTGAAGCTGAGCTTGTCAAGATAGTGCGGGAAAGGGAAAGACTTCTTTCAGAGGTAAGCAGACTCTTATAAGTTTTATGGCAGCCACTCTAATGTAACACGTAAATTGAATAGGATCTGGTGTTTACGGTTATCTAGTCATTTGTTATTTTCTAAGTTTAACCTCTTTTCGAGTCGGCCGTAAAAAATCTAGTTTAAAATAGTTCGTCTTCACTTTGTATCATTAGTCATTGCTGTTAGCAACTGAGATGTGTCTACTTCGAGTTACCTGCATTGTCTAAAGATAAGATTTCCAGAAAAGCTATTAGAACCTATTTTATTGTACTTGTAAGAAAAAACTATCTTTTTCCTGTAGTTGAACCGAAGTCGTGGAACAGTGTCTGTTTACGAGAGCAGTATTTCAAAGAACAAAATGGAGCTAAACCAGGCACAATACAAGGACATAGATAAGCGGCACTTTGATCAACTGATCCAGCTAAAGGTAAGACATGATATGATTATTACCCTGTGGCAGTGTCTTATTACTCAACGAATTCCACTCAATGTTCGTACAATTAAACATTTCATTTTGGCCAGACAACTGAAATGGCAAATAAAGACTTGGATAGATACTACAATGCACTTGACAAGTAAGCCACTCTTAGGTCAAATATAAGTTTCTCGCTAGTTTTTATTTATTCTACAATATCCACTTCACAATCTTTACTCCTGCAGTTTTCTAACATAAAGTTTGATTCTGTTGAACATTTAAAGAGCACTAATGCGCTTCCACACGATGAAAATGGAGGAAATAAATAAGATTATAAGAGAACTGTGGCAGCAGACGTACAGAGGTCAAGATATTGATTACATCAGAATACATTCAGATTCTGAGGGTGCAGGCACCCGGTCTTACAGCTACAAGGTATGGTACAGAATCGACATAATGCTTTAACATCTGATTTTACATTGTTCTAAACTGTTTGTCTTTTTAGGTTCTTATGCAGACAGGTGATACAGAACTTGAAATGAGAGGAAGATGCAGTGCTGGTCAAAAGGCGAGTTGTTCTAAATCGCTCGTATAGAAGCATCAATAACTGTTCCATCTTCTTTTAAGCACCGTTCTTTAACTCAGGTGGTCAATTTTTTTCTTCATCTTCTCTTGTAGGTTCTTGCTTCTTTGATAATAAGGTTGGCTTTAGCCGAGACTTTTTGCCTAAACTGTGGAATATTAGCCCTTGATGAGCCAACTACAAACCTAGATGGACCCAATTCAGAATCTCTTGCCGGAGCTCTTCTTAGGTAAGAGTCAAGATCTATACTTATGACCAAAATAATGAGTTATGATGAGAATTTAACAATCCAAATGCTGGAATCATTACCCTATCTTTTGCCATTAAGTTGGTTCACATTTTAAGATCATAGCTCTCAGCATTGGATCTTGTAATGTCATTGCATGCTCCAGGATCATGGAGGACAGAAAAGGCCAGGAGAATTTCCAACTCATAGTTATCACTCACGACGAACGCTTTGCTCAAATGATCGGCCAACGACAACATGCTGAAAAATATTACCGGGTCGCAAAAGATGATATGTAAGCAAAATGTTCTAGCTTGCCATTCTCTTCTCTTCTTCCTCCTATTCTTGCTTTTTCTTTTTTCCGCTATATCATTTTTATTGGCAGATTTTGCCTCTGTATCCAAGATCTGAAATTTTGGCAACTTCTCGTGATCGTTCTCAGGCAACACAGCATAATCGAGGCCCAAGAGATCTTTGATTGATAAACTCATTACATCATTAAGCCAGTGTTGAGTGGGAAGCTATTGAAGAATGGGAATGTAGTGGCACCTTAGTTTTTGTAAAGACAGTACAGTATTTCAAATTGTTCATGAGTTCGGTGATGGTTTTGATCCATTTTAACAGGTCTAATCACAACTTCATAACATCTTTTTTTTTTCTTTATTTATCAGCACATAATCAGCATCACAACCAACTATTAACCCATTGCTAATAGCTCCATATCAGACCCTTTTCTTCTTTTGTTGATCATATTTTAGGAAATTTGTTTTTATTACTTTGTCGAACAAGAGATTTAGTTAGAATCCGTGGTAGCAACCTGATTGTAACTGAGCAACTTCTTGTGATGGAGCCATGGCTGAATAACGACCACGGTGTCAAACCTCCTGTTGGAACCATCGGGTAGTGTTGCTGCAATCCTTAGGTAGTATTTGGTCCCAGCCACGACCTGTTTCTGAGCCGATATAACTCCAAGATACGTGAATGGATTGAACTCTGCCGCATTTCCTTGCAGCTGGCTCTTTCTCTGGAGATTGATTTGCTGTACGCAAAACCTGTGATCAATACAATCACACATCACATTTCAAGTTCATACACCTATATCTATGGACGAGGATGTATCATGTATGTAAGAATACCTTCCAAGTTCTTGAATCTCTGCGTTGGTTTGGACGTCAGGCACATCTGTCTTCCCTCCGAGGAGGTTGGGGTTACTTGAAGCGTTTGTGGGCGGAATCCCAAAGGCTATCACTAGAAAAACTAACATTGACAATCCAAGAGAGTTCCTTAACATTGCAGCCATAATTGGCCCTATGCTTTTTGTGTTCTTCTTTTGGTTTTGATTTGATCTTATATGTAAGTAGGTTTTCTCACAATATCCCCTTTGAGACTGATTTATATTCTTGTAATTTTCCAGGTTTGAGTGAGAGAAGGAGAATGAGAGAGAGAGAGTGAGTGTTTGAGTTTGTTTTTGGTGAATGTGTTTGGGTGTACGTGAAGAGGTACCATGCGATGAGCGCCTTGAAGGTTTCGCATCTTCCAAGTTAACTTGTCGATCCAAAGACTCCACGTGAAGTGACCTCCAACAAGTTAACGTTTGTGATGTGTAACATATCATATATTCATATCGGTAACTTGCAAAACAATCTGTGTTTCATTAATTTTATTTAACAAAAAATGTTATTTTATAAAAAAAAGTTATAAAATTTAAAAATAGAAATTAAAGATGGATGAATTAGGGCAACAACCAAATGAAAATGATTGTTTAAGTTTTTTTTATCGTCTGAATTATTACTACTGCTATTACAAACGGTCTTTCACTTGCACCACGCTGAAGATTTCTTATAAGCTTGTCTCTATTAGTCTGTAATAAATTGCACATCTTCGGGGAATCGATACTCTAACCTCCTGGTGTAGAAGCATTAATTAACCTTTGATCAACCAATGGACAAGGGGGCTTCGAAAAAAAAAATTCATCAGCAAATTTAAGTCTGTCTTCATTATCAATGATTGTTTAAGCTTGTGGAAGTAAAAAAAAATATAATAATGTAGGCTTACAAAAAAAAACCCCTATTTGTGAAAAAATGGGATTAAATAGTAAAATCACTTTGAAGGGGTTTGCAAATTTAATTAATGTGGAGTTAATGGTTATTAATTGATATTTATCAATAAAGATTCTAAAAGTTAGATGTGTTAGATTTCAAAGTACAAATGCAAAAAAAAAAAAAAAAAAAAAGGACTCTAAAATNAATAGGACTCTAAAATGCTTGGTGATAGGAAACCAAGTCCCAATAAGTAGATTTTCTTACCGCTTTTGCATTTCGTTGTTTTAGCATTGAAACACAAATTCAGTTTTAATACTAAAACCATCACTAACTTTATTCCATTTTTTTTACTCTAAACACTATTTTGGGATAAAATATACTCCAACCCACTCCATTTTTAACTAGAGTTATAGTCGCTATTCCATTTATGTAGTAATAGGGGTGGGCACGGGTCGGGTACCCTTGATTTTTGGTGTACCCGCTACCCGACCCGACCCTTACGGGTAATAGATTTTTAGTACCCGTACCCGACCCGCAAAAATCGGATACCCGGAAAAACGGATACCCTCTAAAAATATGAATACCCGACTTGTTACCCGACCCGATTTGTTACCCGGAAAAAATGTATTCGAAAGAACGAAAAACCCTTTAAAATTCAAATATTATATTTTGTTTCATATTTTAACATTTAAATACTTATATAATCATATTTTTTCTTAAATATTCAAGCAAATACAAAATTATCCTAACAAAAAAATTAGAAATTTTCTAAATTACAAAGTTATATTTAAATATAACATATATTAAAAATATAATTCAAGTCTTATATATAATAAATATTATTGTTTCTTCTAAAGTAATATTTTATATATGATTATACATAATTATTATGGTAGACAATTATATAATATATAAATAATTAAAAAACGAGTATTAACTAGTCGGGTACGAAGACGGGTAGTTAAAAAATAAATGATACCCGATATCCGACCCTTACCCGCGGGTAATAGAAATATGATACCCTTTACCCGACCCGAAAGCCGGTACCCTTTTTTCGAGCCGGGTACGAGACGGGTCGCGGGTCGAAGACGGGTAACGGGTATTACTGCCCAGCCCTATGGAGTAATACTACCCATTAATCTATTTTGGAGTTGAACATTTTTATATAAAATGGTCTATAAATTCTAGATCTTTTTATTTTATATTTAAATAATATTTAAAAATGGTATAATAGCATAAAAATAAATATTATATGAGTAAATTTTCCCAATAATCATAAAGGAGTAATTAATTAGCTATCTAGTATACAAATTCAATTTATTAGTTTTTCAGCAATTTTTGCCAAGTCTGTGGATCACTCTCTCCATAGTCCTCGCTTGGGAACATATTTGTGTTTTTTTTCCCCTTTCATTATTAGTTAACTTTTTCTATCTTTTTCTCATTTCCCCTCATAATTCAGACAACCATTTATAACATTTGAAAAATGATAAAAACAAATTATAAATATATAAATAGTTTTTTTCTTTACAAAAGCATATTTCGAATTTTTAAAAATGGAGTTGTATTTTTATAATAGTATCAGATGACTATATTTTGACAAAACAATGTTACTAAGCGAAGTAGTAATATTGTTATCCAAACTCAATAGAACGTCTGTTTTTATAGACATACATTATCCACTAATATATATAAAAACTCAGCACGACCAATAAGTAAATAAACAAATAATTTCATATAAATTTACTATATCTGCTTGTATCGAAATAAAATAACATCTAACACAAAGTAGACTAGCAAAGTTAAATTTAAGTAAACAAATTTTTTTTCTAAATTATATTATAAATGTTTAGTATGTGAAGGCTACTTTTATAGACGTCCTATGTAAATAGTATGTTTATTAGGATTATTACGTTTCATGTAGATAGTAATCTATGTGTGAGTAAAATTATGTACAATGAGGTTGATTAATTATACTATGTTCAATTAATTAATTGAGATGCATCACATAATTACACATTTTATACTATGAGGATACATATTCACCTGTGGCAAAGTTGTCTTCAGTGAAATTGCTCTTTGGTATAGGTGCAAAACTAGGATGGTCTCTAACTCAATTAGACATATCAAATGCATTCCTTAACGGTGATTTGGATGAGGAGATATATATATATATGAAACTTCCTCCAGGATATGTTCCAAAAGAGGGGGACACATTACCTGAAAATGCAGTTTGTAAACTACAAAATCTCTGTATGGTCTCAAACAAGTGTCTCGACAATGGTATAAGAAGTTCTCAAATACTTTGATATCCTTTGGCTTTGATAAATCTTATTCAGATTACACTCTCTTCACAAAGCTCCAAGGGACAATCTTTGTGGCTATTTTAGTGTATGTTGATGATATTGTAGTTGCAAGCAACATTAATGAAGCTTCTCATGATCTTTTAAACAAGCTCAAGAGTGCATTTAAGCTTAGGGATCTTGGTGGAGTCAAATATTTCCTTGGTCTTGAAATAGCAAGAACTTCAACTGGAATTTCTATTTGTCAACGAAAATATGCATTGGAAATGCTTGAAGATCTTGGTCTTCTGGGATGTAAACCCTCATCAATACCAATGGATCCTTCTATTAAGCTTCTGAAAGATGATGGTGAGTTATTGCCTGATCCATAATCGTATCGCAGTGTCATTGGTAAGCTCATTTACTTAACACTTACCAGACCAGACATTTGCTTTGCGGTTCATAAGTTGGCTCAGTATACAGCTACAACTCGGATTCCTCATCATCAGGCACTCATGAGACTTATGCGGTAAATAAAAGGTACAACAGGACATGGTCTTTTCTATTCATCTGATCCAAATATGCAGTTAAAGATATATGTAAATGGAGATTCGGGATCTTGTTTAGACACAAGAAGATCAGTTACTGGATATTGTGTCTTTTTGGGAGATTCTCTTATATCTCGAAAATCCAAAAAGAAAGACACAATGTCTTCCTCTACCGCAAAAGCATAATATAGAAGCATGTCATTTGTTGTCAGAGAACATTTCTTTCTACAGAAGCTGCTGAATGATTTCCATATTGATGTGCCAAAACCGACATTGATGTATTGTGACAACCAGGCTGCAATACACATTGCTCACAATCCTGTCTTCCACGAACGAACCAAACATGTAGAAAATGACCGCCATATTGTTCGTGAGAAAGTTGAAGATGGGTCGATCAAACTCTCTTGCGGATGTCTTAACCAAACCACTATATCCAACACAGTTCAAGACACTTATTAACAAGATGGGTGTTTCATCAATCTTCACTCCATCTTGAGGGGGAATTTCAGATTATAATACTGTGTTTCCTCTGTTTCATAATTGGTTTGGTTAGCTAGAGTCATTAGGCGGTTATAATTGGTTTGGTTAGTTAGAGATTATGTTCCTCTGCTTCTCGGTGTATAGTAAAGTTATATGCTCCACATTCATGTATATAAGTTGTATGGATTATACTTTAATGATAAGAGAAATTTAGTTGAGTAAATACTAAAATATCCCTTTGTTTCCAAGCGTGTTATTAACTGTCAGATTTCCAGAAATATCATGTTAGTGTGTATCTTGGTTTTGGATGACTTAAAGGATGATTTCGGATCTGATATATTGTGGGATCAATGTATGGACTCCTGTGAATCCATCGGTAAAAGGAACACCAATTTCGGGTTCATATGAGCGGAGAAGCGGGTCGTGGAAGTTAGCGCATCGTAACTGTCCACATCAAAGGGAGGTGGAAGAGCACCGAGTTCGAGGTTCCGGAGAGTTGCAGACGGCCAGACGTTCCCGAGAATGTGTCTTTCTTTGGTAAGTAAAATTACCATTTTTCCCCTGGTCCAGGCTCATGTTTTGGGAAGTTTCCAAATATGGCAGATTTCCATATTTGGAAAATTTCCTCTCTAGGGAAGTTTCCTTTTTGGACAGGTCTCCTTTTTGGGTAACTTTCCTTTTCGGGCAACTTTCCTTTTCAAGAAAGTTTCCATTTATGACTGGTTTCCATAAATGGAAAGTTTCCATTGGTAGGTTCCCGTTTAAGATCTAATTCGGGTTCCTATTCCAGCTTCCTTTTCAGAAGGAGGATCAACAAAGAAGAAGAATGATGACAGAAGATCGACGTGAGGTAAAAGCTCAAAAGAAGGATCGTCAGTCAGCCATTCCAGAGTCGTGTCATCTATGTGGCTAAGGTGAGGAGGATCTCGGTTTCGTCACATTCGATAGTCGTTTAACTTGCTTGTTGGTCTAGGGTTAATCCGGCCGGTGTCGAGCTATAAGTCTCGACACGAATAAAAACTATGTAATATGTAATGTTAAATGAAATAAGTCTTATACGCCTAAGTGTGATTATTTGTTGGGTCGCTAAGTCGAGCCTAGGTTAATACATTTGTGAGAACGTAAGTCCCTAATAATGACTAGGTCTAATTTGGCATTGATTAAGAATTACGAAATGATATTAGGTCTAGATTAATCGGTGATATGTATTCTCCGATGGATAGTCGTCTATCCAATTTACGGGTGTGATGCACCCCGCCTTGGGTGCTCATGACCCTGGGAGAATTGAGAGGTGAGGAGTAGGATCTTCGCGCCAGGCCAGGCGAAAGTAATCCGGAGAGGCGGGGTACTAAACTAGTTGAGCCTTTCCGGGCAGGATGTTATGCTTGGCGAGACAAGATGCCTTCGGGTAGCTACGTGGTGGTCCCCTGGTGATCATGGATTACCGGATCCTTGGCGAGGGTCCCCCGAAAGGCCGATACCGGGGATTTGGGCGGTTGTGGTGCAACTGGCCTAGGTGACTGTGCCGAGCTGCCAGACCAACAGATGGTTGAACCAAATTGGGTAACGAGGCCAATACTGGGAGGGATCTAGGTTGTGTGGGTGTCAATTTCTAAGGCATGCGTTTATGTGATTGTAATACGCACTAGAACCCATAAAATTGTGAAAGTTTTAAAGAAGAGTCTTAGTAGGTTAAGGTGTTTTTCAAAAAGAGTTTTCAACTTGCTAGATGTTTTTCTTGCCAAGCACAATATGTGTCTTCTGTAGGGGTTTAGGATCAGGTCTGGACTTTCAGGGTTAAACGAGTATCGAGTGAGGCAAGTCGGGTTCGTCTTCACTCGGTGGCTTGTTTGAAAATTCACTCATCCCTCTCTTTTTCCTCTTTTTATTTTGGTGTTACTGCAGGTTCAGTTAGAAGCGAAAAATTAATGACCGGTTGGTGAAATTTAAATCCGGTTTTGGCGGTACTAGTTGGGACATTTCGATTTCCTCCGAATAGGGATGTTACAAATTCTTTAGGTGATCTTTGTTCAAGCATATGGATATAGAAGTATCTATCAAGGGATCGAAAAGAACAATCTCAATATTTTCATTGTAACCGCTGCCGCTAATGCGGAAGAGACCAACTTTGCAACAATCTCAATACATTCTGTTCCTCCAGATTTTGATACTTGTCTCGATGACATTATTAGTATCTTGTGGTTTAAGGTCAGGTACTAACTGTTTTACAATTTGATTAGCAGTCATTGCGAGAAAAAAGCCAAAGAGATTATATATAGTTAACCGTGGATATCTAATTCGATCTAGTAGGATTATTTTAAAGATGCTAAATGACAGAAAGAGATCATGTTATTGCTTTGCACACAGCCAAATCGCCTCATTATACAGGTTTGATCCCTTGAATCTTATTGCTCACTCTCACTTGTTTTACAATAATTATTTTTTATTAGTGGTTGCTGCAAGACAAGTCGAAGAAAAGTCGAGGTTGGAGATAAAGTTGGCATGTACTTTAGAGTTACCGTTGATATCACAAAAATAACAACACAAACATATCACAAAACTAACACAACAATCAATCAAAATCTCAAATAAAACACTAACGCAAACATGTCACAAATACACAAAAATCAAAATCTCAAACGAACACTACACATACATATCACACATCCAAAACAAAAAAAAAATTCAAAATCTTTAAACGCCCTAAAATTTTTTCTTACCTAACTTTAAAATTCTCTTTACGTATATTGTTATTGAGCTACTATACCAGTCTTTTTTATTTGTAATTTCTACTACTGCTATTTTCGACTGATGTAATAAATATATTTTTACACTTTTTATTTTCATTATTGAAACAGGAAGAAGCTGTACTTGTTGAAGATACTCATAATATTTAGAGAAGATTTTTTAAGGAAAATATTCTTTTTTTATGAAAAGGATAATTTCCAAGGTTTTCTGTGGCGTGACAACTCATATATATATGGTATATATATCAAAGGGTTGTGAGTTATTAGGCTTAGCCGAAAATACCAGATTTGTTGATTGAGATTCGGTCGTTCATAGTCAAGCAGCGTTGCTTGTTGGAACAGAGTCTGTGCATTGCAACAGATTGCGGTATTGTTAGAATTTAGATTGGTGTTGAGTTAAGGTGTTCTTAGTGTCGAATAATTTCAAGTTGACAAGGTCTTGTTGTAATATTGTCTATATAAATTCTATTGATGATTTGAGGACGTAGGCACTTTGCCGAACCTCGTTAATTCTCGTGTGTATCATCTATCTCTGGTTTTTCAATTGGTATTAGAGCGGACATCTGTAGCGAGTAAAACTCAACAAACGGGTGAAGATCTTGAGGAAACAGACGAATGATGTACTGTGAGATATGATTTCATTCCAGAAGTGTTTATGATAGATCCCGAACATTACACGGATGAGGAAACAGATGAATGATGTACTGCGAGATATGATTTCATTCCAGAAAGTGTTTATGTTATTGGAGTCTCGTTTAACACGGATGAGACCCCTTTTGATGAGATAGTGGGGATGTTACAAGATTATGAGATGGAGCTCAATGATAAAGAATTTATTGCTGAGAATGCCACTATATTACATCAAGTTGTAGGTGATGACAAGCTGAGACTACAAAAGCTAGAGGAAACCATGAGCTCACTTGTGAAGATGGTTGATAAACGTCTTGGGAAAGTTGGAAATATGCATAAGAAATCGGTTGTGATTGATCATGGTGCTTATAAGAACATAACAGAAAGGAGAGGTGATTTCCAATGCCATGAATGTCGAGGATTTGGACATATCAGACCTGATTTTCCAAACATCAAGAAGAAGAAGGGTTTTCAGTGCAAAAGTTGCAAAGGTTTTGGACACACAAAGTTAGAATGTTTCACCAGTCTAAAGAGAGAAGAGAAATCACGTAGAATCTAGAGTGAGAGTGAAGCACATGAAGAAGAAGGGAACGACGATCTTGTAGCTTTTCCTGCGATTATGAATCATGAAGAAGAAAGCGAAAAAATATTTTCAGACACGACTGTTGGAACAGACACAGATTATTCCAGCATAAGCAGTGAATCTGAAAATGATCAAGAAGTAGATATCCATGCAAAGCTTAAGCAAATATCTGAGAGCTGGATGAACATCAGTAAGAAAAATTTGAGTTTGATGGAGGAGAGAATGCTTCTACAAACGAAAGTGACAAACTTGGAGGAGGAACTCAAAGCTGAAAGAGAGAAATCCAAATTATTAAAGAATGAATACATGGAAAACAAGAAGAACATTAGGTGTTAAACAGTGGATCAAAGAATTTTGATCAAATTCTGAGTATGGAAAGGACAAGTACGACAAATTTTGGTCTTAGATATTGTGGAGGTTCGTCAGATTCAAAGATAATTTTTGTTAAAAAGGGTGCACCGATGTCTGCTGAAACAAGTGAGAAGCTGTTCCAGAGCAATATGAACAGCAAAACAAAGCATGCAACACCTACTGAAGTGAAGACTCAAAATGATAAAATGGGTAAAACAAAGTTTGTCGGAGCAAATAATCAAGATGTTAGTAGGAACAAGGTAAGAAATCTTGGATGCTATTTTTGTGGGAAGTTTGAGCATATCAAAGCACACTGCTACACATTCCTTGATAGAGTTAGATATGCATTGAAGAAAAAAAAGTTTGTTTAAGATTCAAGAAGGTTGCAAAGGGTATGGATTAAAAAGGAAGACTTGTATGGTGTTGTGTCCTGCAAACCATCGATAGATTGGTCAAGAAGGTCTATGTGTTGCACACGTGAGTGTTCAAGACACAATTCAGGTGATCAAAAGAAGTTTAGACAGAGGCGTATCAGAATCTTGAATGGATATCACCGGAGAAGTAAAAAAGGATTGAGTTTCTGAGCGAGAGGTATGTTCCAACAGGAGAACTAAGCACACACTACATTTGAAGTTTTTAACAAAGTTTTATAATCAAACAGGGGGAGATGATGAAAAGTTGTTCTTGGATTAAGGGGGAGTCTTATATCATGATTGTGTGTTGAGCACAAGTGCTATGTTTGGTGAGCTTGAGTTATAAAACTCAGTTAAAAAGGGAGAGATTGAAAGAGTAGCGTCTGTTGGAACATGAAGAAGTTTACTTGTTGAAGATACTCAAAATATTTAGAGAAGATTTTTTTAGGAAAATATTCATTTTTTATGAAAAGGATAATTTTCATATTTTCTGTGGTGCTACAACTCATAGATATATGGTATATATATCAAAGGGTCGTGAGTTATTAGGGTTAGCCGAAAATACACAAAGAAGAGATTTATTGATTGAGATTCGGTCGTTCATAGCCAAGCTGCGTTGCTTGTTGGAACATAGTCTATGCGTTGCAACAGACTGTGGTATTGTTAGAATTTAGATTGGTGTTGAGCTAAGGTGTTCTTAGTGTCGAATAATTCCAAGTAGACAAAGTCTTGTTGTAAGATTGTCTATATAAATTCTATTGATGATTAGAGGACGTAGACACTTTGCCGAACCTCGTTAATTCTCGTGTGTATCATCTATCTCTGCTTTTTCAATTATTTCTTACAAATTCAGAATTTGTGATCAAATTCAGTAGACCTCTTGTCCGTTTCTGCATCAGTATCGAAAAATAACCAAAAAATACAAACCATCAATGGTATGCTCTTAGGAGTGTTCTCATAATAAAATATATGAAGATAATTGAAAACCAAGAGAAGAGAGAGGGTCTCTTCTATTCTTAAGAGATCCAAATGTGATTTTTTTAAAATCTATTTGTCCAAATGTTTTTAAAATATTACCATAATGATATAACAAAATTGTTAATTTTTAAAGTCTTTTTTAGAGACTCAGATGGATCTCTCTCACTAATGATGCTCTTATGACATATCAAACCTGTTTTGGTCTCTGCTTCCAAATTCAAATCCGATCAGTGGCGGACCTACCTTATTACATGGGGTTCAACTGAACCTCCTAAAAACAGAAATATTTGACTTTGCCCTCTAGATTATATGAACAATGTGGCACAATGGTTAAGAGTGATCTTTGTTGGACTAAGCTTGAAGAAGGAAGCTTGTTCACCAAATTTAAAAGAAAAAGAAAAACATATTTAAAAGATAAGGATGGATTTAGTCTAGGAGTTATATATATACTAATCCTAGTTTGTTTAGAAAAAGGCATTTGTGTTTTATATTTAAGACTACCGAGTTATGGTAGAGTCTTTTGAGAGATTTAGAGATTAAGTTGTCTTTGAGAGAGAGCTTAGGTTTTTGAGATATTTTTCCTAAGAAGAGTTTTGAATAAAGAATCGATTTCTATTTTGTGTCTTGTTCGATCCTACAATTGGTATCAGAATAAGGATTTCGTTTTGTTCAAATCAAAGACCAACGTGTGCTCGTGTCTCTCTTCTGTCGTGATACGCTCCCCGTCAAGCAACTTCATCTTCTACACAAAGAAGAAACTTGACAAGCAAGTCACCATTGTTGCGTGACCTATACTCTATTTTTACGAGATTAAAACAGAGTAATAATGTCGGAACTAGTTGTTCAACCGACAACAGCAAAGGAAGGAGGAGGAGGAACTCCTACCATCAAGTGTCTGATGCTAAATTCTTCCAACTATACCGTATGGGCTATACGGATGAAAGTTATTCTCAAAGTGAACAAAGTTTGGAAGGAGATAAGCACAGAGACAAGTAATGCCGAAAAGAATGACATTGAAACTGCTTTGATCTTCGAATCAATACCTGAGTCACTCGTTTTACAAGTTGGAGAACTTGACTCGGCGAAACAAGTCTGGGAAGCTATAAAAGCCCGACATATGGGTGCAAAACGAGTAAAGGAAGCTCGTTTTCAAAAATTAATGGTCGAGTTTGACCGACTTAAGATGAAAGACGATGAAACAATCAATTACTTCTCAGGAAAGCTGTCAGAGATAACTTCAAAATCGGCATCTTTGGGAGAAGAAATCGAAGAATCAAAGCTCGTAAAGAAAATTCTGAAGAGTCTTCCGCGTAAGAAGTATATTCATATAATAGCTTCGTTGGAGCAGGTGCTAGACTTGAAAACAAACAACTTCGAGGACATAGTTGGTCGGTTGAAAGCTTACGAGGAACGAGTAGCCAATGAAGACGATGAACCTCAAGAAAGCCACAGTAAGTTGATGTATGTGAATTCGAATTCACAATCGTACCATCCCCAACATGATGCTTACGGAGATGGTGGCCGAGGAAGGGGGCGAGGTGGCCATTTCTTCAGAGGAAGAGGTAGAGGTCGAGGATGGAGAGATCCCTCGAAAGTTACATGTTATCGTTGCGATAAAATTGGCCACTTTGCTTCAACCTGTCCAGATCGACTATTGAAGCTACAAGAAACACAAGAAACAAACAATAATGACACACAAGATGCAGACGAGCTTATGATGCATGAGGTGTTTTACTTGAATGAAGAAAAGGTCGTGCCTCAACAGTAGGAAACAAGTGCAGAAAGCGCAGAGGAAGGAAATATTTGGTACTTGGACAATGGAGCCAGGAACCATATGAGTGGAGATAAAAGATACTTCTCATTCATTAATGAATCCATTACAGGAAAAGTACGGTTTGGTGACGATTCCAGAATAGACATCAGAGGAAAGGCTCCATTGAATTTCTTGATAGGAACGGTGAACTAAGAACTATGGATGATGTCTACTTTATTCCCGACCTTAGAAACAATATCATTAGTCTTGGTCAAGAAACAGAATCGGGTTGCGATATTCGGATGAAGGGAGAGCTCCTAGTAATGCACGACAAGGATGGGAAACTAATTGCTAAGGCAAATCGCTCCAAGAACATACTTTACAAGGTTCGAATGAAATTCAATAACACGATGTGCTTAATCTCCACCACGACATCTGAATCAAGCAGATGACATGCAAGACTAGGACATATCAATCTAGAGACGATGAAAATCATGATTCAGAAAGACTTAGTAATCGGATTGCCTTCAATTCCCATCGGCAAGGAGATTTGTGGCTCGTGCCTCTTAGGAAAAAATGAAACAAGCTTTCCCTAAGGCTGCGATGTATAGAGCAAGTGAGAGGCTCGAACTTATACATGGAGACTTGTGTGGCCCGATATCGCCAACGACAGCGTCCGGAAAGAGATATATCTTTGTTCTAATTGACGAATTCTCCAGATATATGTGGACAGTGCTTCTAAAGGAAAAAAGTGAAGCGTTTGAGAAGTTCAAAGTCTTCAAAGGACTTGTGGAAAAGGAAACAAAATCGGTCATTCTCACTTTTCGAACAGATCGTGGTGGTGAGTTTGTTTCACACGAATTCACACAATTTTGTGAGAAATCTGGGATAAAACGTCACTTGACAGCTCCGTATACGCCACAACAAAATAGAGTTATGGAGAGACGTAATAGAACTCTACTTGAGATGACAAGAAGCATCATGAAGCATATGAGAGTTCCGAACTATCTATGGGTGAGGGGGTAAGGCATTCCCCATACCTATTAACTAGAGTAAGCACTAAAGCACTTGAATGCAGAACATCATACGAAGTCTTTCATCAGAAGAAACCGAATGTTTCTCACCTGCGAGTTTTTGGATGTATCGGATACGCTAGAATCGACACACCACACTTAAAGAAGTTAGAAGATAGATCACGCGTATTGGTACACCCTTGGACCGAGCCTGGGTCTAAGGCCTATCGCATGTTCGATCCATCATCCAAAAAAATTGTAGTTAGTCGTGACGTAGTGTTTGATGAAGGCAAAGGTTGGAACTGGGGACGAGAGAATGGTGAGGAAGATAGGCTCGGTGATTTCAGGATTACCTTCGGAGTGCTTGGAAACCATGGAGTATTCGAGCATGAGCAAAACTCTCCCCAAACTGAGCTGATAACAAACGATGATGGTGATGGCGATGATGTAAGAGAGGTCGAAAATGGCGAGAATGGCGAACAAGAAACAGAGGAAAGCGCCAAGTCTATGACTAAAGGTGATTATGCCGAATCCAATAATGAAGAAGAAACGTTGGAGATCATACCACAACCTGCGGCTAGGAGATCGCAGAGACAAAGCTCTAAGCCAAAATATTCAGACGACTACATACTTCTTGCCGAAGAAGAAGGAGTGAGATTGCTTATGAGTATACATAATGAGCTAATTTCTTTTGAAGAAGCCATGAAAACAAAAGAATGGACTGAGGCATGCGCGGATGAGATCGAGTCAATAACAAGACTTGATACTTGGAGTTTAGTTGATCTTCCGAGTGGAGCTAAGCCAATTGGTCTTAAATGGGCATTTAAGATTAAAAGGAATTCTGATGGAAGCATTAATAAACATAAAGCAAGACTTGCTGCCAAGGGATATGTTCAGCGCTTTGGGATAGATTTTGAGGAAGTGTTTGCACCTGTAGCTCGAATTGAGACTACACGATTGCTTATCAATCTCGCAGCCTCAAGACAATGGAGATACATCATTTAGATGTTAAAAAAGCGTTTCTACATGGAGAATTAAAGGAAACGATGTATGTGAAACAACTGGAGGGATTCATTGTTAAAGGATCCGAAGGAAAAGTCTACAAGCTGAAAAAGGCCTTGTATGGTTTACGATAAGCTCCAAGAGCTTGGAATGAGAAGCTGAATCGGATTCTCCAAGATCTAAAATTTCGAAAATTCTTGAAGGAGCCTTCGGTATATCGCAAAGAAGTAAGTGGAAGTTTGCTCTTAGTTGCAGTCTATGTTGATGATTTATTTGTTACGTGATCGAATCTTGGCGATATCATCAATTTTAAAAGGGAGATGTCTTCCAAGTTTGAGATGAGTGATCTGGGAATATTACCTTACTATCTTGGAATAGAGGTAGTACAAAATGAAGATAGGATTGTCTTGAGCCAAAGACGCTATGCATAAAAGATCTTGGAAGAGTCAGGAATGGATGGGTGTAACTTGGTTCATGTTCCGATGGAAATGAATCTTAAACTCGCCAAATCTGAAGAGGAGCAGACGATAGATGCTACGACATTTAGGAGAATTATTGGCTGTCTCCGGTATCTGCTTCATACAAGACCTGATCTTTCCTACTGTGTAGGAGTTTTGAGTCGTTATATGCAGAGTCCGCGAGAATCACACAGAGCAGCATTAAAGCAATGTCTAAGATATCTTAAAGGTACCATAACTCTTGGTTTAATGTTTAAGTGTCAACAATGAAGGTACCAAGACTTGTAGGATATAGTGACAGTAGTCATAATGTGGATCCGGATGACGGTAGAAGCACAACAGGATATGTCTTTTACTTAGGGGAAAGTCCAATCACTTGATGTCCCCAGAAGCAAGAGACAGTGGCATTGTCATCCTGTGAGGCCAAGTTTATGGTCGGGACTGGAGCTGCAAGGCAAGCAATATGGCTTCAAGATCTATTGAGTGAAATTCTTGGTGTTTCGCAGGGAAAAGTGGTTGTCTTCATTGACAGCAAATCGACTATAGCCTTAACGAAAAATCCCGTTTTTCATGGACGAAGCAAACATATTCACACGAGATTCCACTTTATTCGCGAATGTGTTGAAAAAAGCTTGATAGAAGTTGAGCATGTACCAGGAACGGAGCAAAGAGCTGACATCCTAACTAAGGCGCTTGGACGAGTTAAATATAAGGAAATGAGAAGTCTTCTTGGTGTTCACGATTTAGGAGTATTCGAGTTCAAACTTAAGGGGGAGATTGTTGGGTTAAGCTTGAAGAAGGAAGCTTGTTCACCGAGTTTAAAGGAAAAAGGAAAACATATTTAAAAGATAAGGATGAATTTAGTCTAGGAGTTATCTATACTAATCCTAGTTTGTTTAGGAAAAGGCTTTTGTGTTTTATATTTAAAACTACCGAGTTATGGTAGAGTCTTTTGAGAGATTTGGAGATTAAGTTGTCTTTGAGAGAGAGCTTAGGTTTTTGAAATATTTTTCCTAAGAAGAGTTTTGAATAAAGAATCGATTTCTATTTTGTGTCTTGTTCGATCCTTCAAACCTCTTTTTATAAGAGTTACATGGTAGAACAATTTTTTTTTGTTTTTTGAACCCGGTAAAGTTTTATCCTAGATCCGCCACTGAATCCGACAGTAGACTAGTGACTACCATTGATTTTTTCTACATTATGCAATATCTGATTACAAGCTAAACGTTTCTAGACCGATTCTATATCGTGTGCCCGGCTCTCCATCCTTGTTCATATCCAAATCAAACCATAGCTAATATGCATGCAGATCAAGACAACTTGGCATTGTTTTTTTCTTTTACATAGTATTTCAATTGGAAAAAAGATTCTTACTTATTTTTTTAATTTCGCTATTTTTGGTTTAACATGAAAGAATAGTAAACACTCTACAAAACAGATGAATGGCTAAATACAATAACAAATCTAGAATATACTCATTTCTTGGATATATGTTTCTCAGTCTTGAATTTCTCTCCTTATTCCTTCTATTCTCTTCATCACTCCCTTCACAGCAACATCAAAAGCATCTTCAAGAGTCTCTTCATCTAGTTTGTGCCGGTTTGGTTTAGTGTACACAATCTTCGGAACCAATCTTATTACATTTTCTCTCATACAAACCACCTTCTCATTCGGTATTCCTCCCAAAATCTTTTCAATTTTGTTTTTTCCACCAATTCTCAGCTCCTTGAATGGTATATAAACTGAATAATCGCTATAGTTCAGCGGTATGTGCCATATATATTGCTTATACGCGCTTCCTTGGTTGAAGAAAACGGGTATACAACCAGCCAGAATCGAATCAAATACCGATCTCCTTGTTAACGAATCGCCGGGCGGTTGTAAACAGAAAACCGAACTCTCAAAAAGTTTCATCACACTGATCGGATCATCGCACCCGCTGGTTTTAACATCGCAATCAAGAAACGTACACGTAGTAGAAGAACTGATGCATTGTTTTATAACTTGAGTGCGAACCAAACCGTTCTGGCTTCTGCTCTTCCTTTGAGCTCCGGCGAATGAGAAGAGGATTGTCCGGTTCGTGAGCTTGATCTTGTTTTGCCACCGGGTGATCTCGGCGGCTGAAGTTGGGTGAAAGTAGGTCGGATAAGGAATTGCAAACTCGTTGTGGCTCGTTGGACTCCGTTCGATGGTTAGAAAAGAGAGGTTTTGGGTCTCCGGTAAGAGCATTAAATTGGTTCCCCATCCGGATTTATCGTCGGAATTTCGTTTGAAATCTCTTGAAATCCGACCAGTTACGAGGAAATGGTCTTTACCTAACATACCTGCATTTCAATTAGTTGACGCTTTTATTTTTTTGTCGTTTTGTCCAAAAAAAAAAGTCATTGATATATATTTTTTCCGACATAATAGTCATTTAAAATTCACGAAAAAATCATTTAAATACATTAAAAATAGCGAAAGAGTGCCTAAAAAGGTTTTGAATTTTCTCTTTCAGACAAAAAGTCGTCGGTGGAAAAGGAGAGAAATAATAAAAACTGCAAGGTGATTAATTATATAAAATCGAAACTAGAAGCAAAGTTTGTAAAATATTAAAATGTTAGGGGTCAAAACGAAACATAGTAGAAATAAATAATAAAAAGACGTACCTTTCCATTGTGGTTGCTTTTTGATCCATTCAACTAGTTCCTTTCCGGCGGCGTCTCTCGCAACAACTTTACGCCGCCGTAGATTTCGCCGGAAATCGAGACCAGCATAGTAAGGTATGTAAAAAGCTGAAGCCAGCGAAGAGTTGTTCGTCAAGCACTTGTATCTCTTCATTTTCTCGTGGAAAATTACTTCGAGCATGAACTGATTAGTCGCATACCAGCTCGGGGAGTACTTAGAACCGTCGTCGATGAGAGGTCCGAGTCCGGAGTTCTCAAGGTACTTGCACATACTAATTTTGTCCTTTGGTCTTGTAATAGACTCGCAATCATGGAGGATGTCGATGTTGAATCGTGAGGGTAGCTCGTGGATGTATACATAGTGACCGAGACACGTGTCATCTCCAGAGGTTTTATGATGATCGGAACGGGAGTTGGAGGTGGCGGCGATGAGGATGATTTTATTTTGGGAGAAGCGAAGGAGAAGGAGAGAGATGGTGAGGAGAGAAAAGAGAAGGAAGAAGAGAGTAGTTGGTCTCTTCTTACGAGGCTGGTTCGTGATCAAATATGATGATGAATTGTTATTCTTCATCATTGTTGTTATGTATTGTATTTTTGATTTGACGATTTATGTCGAAGAAAGAGAGAGATGGTCTAGAACTTACACAGCCTTTTAACAAAAAAAAAAAAAAAAAAAAAAANCCAAAAAAAATAAAAAAATTATATATGGTTGGAAAGAGATATTTGATTGGGGGAATAAAAGTCTGATTTCACAAAAATACGTACGTAGGTGTGTAGAAAACTTCTTCGAGAACTAATATATTGTCTGCTTAGGTCAACAGAGTATGGCTCACCAGACATCACTCCTTCCTAGTTGTCGGGCTACAGTACAGCGTCTCGCAAAGTTGGAAATTAAGACCCTACTTTTTGCTATTAGTACATCTAAAGAAAAATTATCAAACAAACATGTCTTGTGTGCTATTGTATTTAAATTATTTAAAATTACCAAATAATAATTAAAAATATTCTATGTAAACCAATTTTATTTTTTTTATGAATTAGTTTTATCTCTTTCAAAAGTAAGTTTATTTTCGGTTATCTTTTATTTAAATTAAATAATATATAAACAAAAAAGTTGAGGGAATTGACAACATTTATGCGATTTTCATATTCTTTATTTTTTGGTTTTATCTCACTGAAGAAATGAGACGGAGGGACAACTACATTTAATGATTTTGGAAAGATATCTATTGCTATATATAGATCTGGTTTTGACAACATTCTTCCAAAACTCACACCAAGTTCACTTCGTACATCATCAATGTCTTCAATTACTACTATGTACTTGCAAAAAGGTGAATAATCTTCATCGAGGAGAGAATCAAGGTTTTTCTTTGGGTGTGGAAGACGCCCCTTTTGCCTTTTCACTTTATGTCTTGATGCAAGCAACCACAAAGAACCTTTTCATTTTGATTGACCGACGAGTTGAACATCCCCCAATGCTAGAACCTTCGAGCCATTATCTATAATCTTCCTCGTCTATGGTGTTTAATCATAATTTTCCATGTTCAGATTATGGAGGGAAGAAGATTCCAATTCATTTTCCCCTCAAAGGAATCATTGCAGTTGGTGCTTCGTTGATGCTCTAGGGATTATGTAGACAAAATGTTGATCATTGAGCGGCGGACTCCACTTATGAATCCTTTGATGATGAATTTTATTTCTTTGGGATTGAGGTTTGAGGGATTCCACCATAGTTTATTATTAAGTTGTTGCGAATGTAATAAGGCTTGGGTTTACTCGTGTACATATTAGTTGGGATGTCAATCAACCATATATGTTCCAAAGGAATTTTCAGCTCACAATTGGCATCAATACATTGTTGAGTTTCAAGTGTGAAAGGCTATTGGTCGTTGTTTGATTCGAAATGGTGGGAATAATAAGGATCATGTAGATGGTGATGACGATGATGATGAAGACATGAAAAAACATGCCAATGCAGGGGTTATGTTTCGTGAGATTGAGACCCGTGAACATAATCGAGTTAAAGATCATATAGTTGTTCAACCATGGTGGATGTTCCTGAAGCACCACCAAAGAATATGATGGACGAATTTGTCTTCAATGATTCAAATTATGACGAACGAAATAAAAAAGCAGAAAAACTCATTAAAGGATAGATACTGGAGAAGATGTATACGAGGGAGATGGATATGCCTCCTATGGTTAATCTTTGCCCAACTTACACATTTTGTGCATATTACAATTAAAGAGTTGAACCCAATACAATGATGGACATGTATGCTGCTTATTCTAGAAATAGTGGTTATGAGAGCATAACAAGCCAAATGAGGGGCTGAAGATGTCTTGAAACATCATGTAAGGAATATAATGACCATGGAGGTAGGAGAGACTAGTGGTACAAGTTCATCAACAATAATTGTGTAGGAGGTATGGTGGGCTCCAAACCACTACTACCACCATCACCACAACTTGATGGAACTGTCACGGACTATATTTCTGATTTTGAAAAAAATATCTATTGCTATTTATGGATCTGGTTTTTACAATATTCTTCCAAAACTCTCACCAAATTCACTTTCTACATCATCAATGTCTTCAATTACTACTACGTAATTGCAAAAATGTGAATAATCTTCATCGAGTAGAGAACCAAAGCTTTTTTTGAGTGTGAAAGACGCCCCTTTTGCCTTTCCGCTTTATATCTTGATGCAAGCAACCGCAAAGAACCGTTACATTTTTATTGACTGACCAGTCGAACATCCCCGATGTTAGAACCTTTGAGCCATTATCTATAATCTTCCTCGCCTATGGTGTTTGATCATAATTTTCAATGTTTAGATTATGGGGGGGGGAATTTTAATTCATTTTTCCCTCAAAGGAATCATTGCAGCATGTGCTTCGTTGATGATCTTGGAATTATGCAGACAAATGTTGATCATTGAGCGATGGACTCCACTTATGAATTCTTTGATGATGAACTTATTTCTTTTGGATTGAGGTTTGAGGGATTCCAACGTAGTTTATTAATCGTGAAGTTGTTGCCTATATAGGACGTGCCATGGGACAACTTCTTGAGGTTGATTAAGATGTTGCGAATGTAATAAGGCTTGGGTTTACTCGTGTACATATTAGTTGGGATGTCAATCAACCACATATGTTTTACAGGAACTTCCAGCTCACAATTGGCATCAATACGTTGTTGAATTTCAGTTGTGAAAGGCTATTGGTCGTTGTTTGATTCGAAATGGTGGGAATGATGAGGGTCATGTAGATAGTGATGACAATGATGATGAAGACATGAAAATACATGCCAATGCAGGGGTTGTGTTTCATGAGATTGAGACCCATAAACATAATCGAGTCAAAGATCATATAGTTGTTCAACCATGGTGGATGTTCCCGAAGCACAACCAAAGAATATGATGGATAAAGTTGTCTTCAATGTTTCAGATTATGACAAACGAGCAGAAGCACTTATTGAAAGAGAGATAATGGAGCATATGTATACGAGGGAGATGAATATGACTCTTATGGATAATCTTTATCTAACTTACACATTTGATGCATATTACTATAAAGAGTTGAAGCAAATACAATGATGGACATGTATGTTGTTTATTCTATAAATAGTGGTTATGGGAGCATAACAAGCCAAATGAGAGGCTGAAGATATCTTGAAACAGCATGTATGGAATATAATGACCATGGAGGTAGGAGGGATCAATGGTACAAGTTCATCAACAAATAATCATGTAGGAGGTATGGTGGGCCCCCAAACCACTACGTCCACCATCGCCACAACTTGATGGAACTATCACGGTCTCGGCATAGCCTATGCAATTGAATGCCTAAAAGAGATAAACCGTAAATATCTCGTGGACATTGTATGCATGTTTGAGACAAATTATAAGAATGATTACATTAGGGATTTAAACTGTGTATTAGAATTTGATCACTGTGTAATGGTTCCACCACAAGGTATGAGTAGTGGAATTGGTTTATTTTAGAAGAATTTAGTCTTTTTTCAGTTATTCCTCAGTCTCCAAACCTTGTAGGCACCTTTGTTGAAACCAATGTACTATCTTTTTATTGTTTCTTTTTCTATGGATACCAAGAATCTTGCAGGAGACATTATCTTTGAGAACATTTTGAAAGAATGTCAACAACAAGAGTGTCGGCCTGGATTACGATGAGTGATTTTAATGAAATCATAGGAAAATAAAAAGAAATGAGGTATTGTGTCAGGTTCATGATATTGGCATAATGATAGCAATGTGTCAGTTTCATGATATTGAACGAGTGATAGATAAATTTTATTGGATTAACAAATGCTACAAGCATGATATGAGCTCTTTGTTAGATAGAGTAATGGAAAATCCAGAATAGTTGTCACAGTTTCCATCAGCTCAAATGGAGTTCCTTGCTTTTGAAGGATCAAGTCACCGACCACTAGTCAGTGATATCTCAAAGGTAGTAAAGGGTAGGAAAGACCGATTTCGATATGATAAGCGCCATTTCAGAAGTGAGAATTTTAGAGAAACAATATTGAATAGTTGAAAAGATGCGGAATCAAGAAATTTGGGTTTAAGTGAACAAATAGGTCATTGCTGGAAACATAAGACTAATTAGAAGAAGAAGAATCGATCTTGTGATGTAGATAGTATACTTAAGCTAAAGAGGGAACAAATTTGGTCAGGTTAAGTGGAGCTTGCTCAAAATATGATGTATCGCATATACAAAAAACTTAATCAAGCTTATGATGATGAAGAGTAATTTTGAAAACTGAAAAACAGAAACAGTTGGCTGTTATAAAGAGACTGGAACGCCAATTACTTCATGTTACTACAAAAACTAGATCAGCAAGAAACCACATCCTTGCAATAGAGTAAGAAGATTGCATTATAAAAGAGGTGATAAAAAGATAGGGGAAGCGACTGAGCATTATTTTCAGCAGTTGTTTACTAGTTCAAAAAGTGACATTTTGAGTTATCAAAATGTTTTTCTGGATTTCTAATCATGAGCAACATCTACTTTAATAAAGATTTGATTAAAGAGGTCACACATCCAAAAGTAATAGCCGCCGTGTTTGAGATTGGAGCGGACAAAGCACATGGAGCCAATGACATTACATGAGCATTTATCACCAATTTTGGGATGATATTAAAGCCTCTGTTATTATAGAGGTTTTGTAAATATTCAGAACCGATTCACTTCAGAATTCTATCAGCCATACCAACATCTACTTGATTCCGAAGATTGAGGTTCCAAAAATGATGAGTAATTTCTAAGCAATCGCCTTATGCAATGTAAGTTACAAGATTTTTTCGAGGATATTAGTTAAAAGATTTAAGGTGCATATGTCAATTGTTATCTCAGAGAATCAAGCTGCATTTATACCAAGAAGAAAAATTAATGATGGACACTGTCATTGTCGCACATGAACTACATCATTCCTTAAATTAGGGGTGGACTAAGAAACCAAACCCGAAACCTTGAACCGAAACCACCCAAAAAATGATACCAAATTTGTACCTGGTAAAGTATCCAAATGGATCCTAAGTTTTAGTTCCCGAAAACCCGAACATACTCGAGCCCAACCGAAATATTTGGGTACCCGTAAAAATAGATGTATTCGCTAGGTTGTTGTCGGAACGAGTTTTAAAAATTTGTAAGACCTAACTATCGCTCCTAGCCCGCAAGATTAACGGGGTCTAGTTGTAGTATGTGAGGTATCGTCCAAGGATTGAAATGCCTAGGAAGAGCTTAAACAAAGAGAATCAAACTAGAAGTACTAGTCTAGGGATCAACCTAGTAAGAGGTGTCAAAAGTCTCTACTAGATCTATCCTAGCAATTGGGCAATCATAATCAAAGGCAA
>OVAN01001347.1:0-42088 GCA_900406275.1 Anastatica hierochuntica
TTCATGGGACCATTCCCATCTTCATACGGTAACCAATATATTTTGGTCGCGGTCGAGTATATCTCCAAGTGGGTAGAAGCGATAGCTTCTCCAACAAACGATGCCAAGGTAGTGGTCAAGCTCTTCAAATCCATTATCTTTCCTAGGTTTGGTGTACCTAGAGTGGTCATAAGCGATGGAGGAACTCATTTCATCAACAAATTTTTTGAGAGTTTGCTCAGAAAGAATGGAGTCAAGCACAAGGTCGCTACTCCGTACCATCCTCAAACCTCGGGCCAAGTGGAGGTCTCAAACCAGCAAATCAAAGCCATCTTGGAGAAAACGATTGGGAAGACAAAGAAAGATTGGGCAATGAAGCTAGATGATGCGTTATGGGCTTACCGAACCGCATACAAAACCCCAATAGGCACCACACCTTTCAATCTCCTTTATGGTAAAGCTTGTCACCTTCCGGTTGAGTTGGAATACAAAGCCTTGTGGGCAACAAAGATGCTCAATTTTGACATCAAGGAAGCGTCCGAGAAACGTTTGGTTCAACTTGAGGAGCTTGATGAGTTAAGAGCAGAAGCTTATGAGAGTTCAAAAATCTACAAAGAGAGAACAAAAGCTTTTCACGACAAGAAGATCATCACAAGAAATTTCAAGGAAGGCGACCAAGTCTTGCTATTCAATTCTCGGTTGAAGTAATTTCCCGGGAAACTCAAGTCTAGATGGTCCGGTCCCTTCAAGATCAAAGAGGTAAGGCCATATGGGGCAATCGTTCTCATAAACAATAATGGTGAGGATTTCACAGTTAATGGCCAACGGTGTAAGCCATATCTAGTTGATACACCAATCGAGGAGGACAACACGGTCCCCCTTTCGGATCCCGNACCCCTTTCTGACCCCGATGATGCTTAAGCTTTGGCACCGTCAAGCTAAGAGACGTAAAACAAGCGCACTTGGGAGGCAATCCCATGGTATCCTTGTACATATTAGCTTCGCTTTTGCTTTAAAATAATGAGTATGGGTTAATTTTTGAATTGTTTCAGCAAGTAGGTGAAACAAAAGCCGAAAAACGGATTCACAAAGAAGCTAGCGGTTGAGGCAGTTCTGTCTGGCGGTCCACACCATGCAATCTAGACCGCTAACACCTTCAGCGAGAACCTCGCGATTGAAGAGGCTCTGTCTGGCGGTCCACACCAACACCTGAACCGCCACCCCACTCCAGATACCACCTGGCGGTCGAAGCTTCTCTGCCTGGCGGTCTGCACCATGCCCTCTGGACCGCCAGCCACTCTGGAAGCATGCCTGGCGGTTAGACACTCTCAGTCTGGCGGTCCGCACCGGTCTCCTAGACCGCCAGCCGTATGTGTAAGTTGGGGGTTTTAAGAAGTTTTCGATTTTTGTGGGGTTCAAATGCAATTTTCCAAAGCTTTGAACTTTAAACAATTTATAAAAATAACCCCACAAACACAAAACTCTCTCTCTCACTCTCATCTTCATCGTTGTTCTTCTTCTCTTCTCTAAAAAAATTTTCAAGCTCAAAAACTCAATTCCTTCTCAATTTTTCTAAAATCTTTTGCATATCATTGCATTTTTGCATACCCAAGCATCATCTCTACTCCTTTGCATCATTATCTAGCTTTGCAATATCCAAATCAAGGTAATCACTCTCATCCCTCTCTTTGAACAAAACTTTAAAATTTCAAGTTTGAGATGATTTGATAATTCTAGGTGATAGATAATGCTTAGCTAGGAATGGGTTAGCTTTTCTATTTCTAAGTCAACGCCCATTATAGCTTGAATTGCTTGATTTGAGAAATCAAAAGCTTAAGGTTCTTGAGAATCTTGGAGAAATTTGTAAGTAAAAGAAATTTGGGGATTTTGCTACCATTGCGTTTATATAGTTAAGAGAATCATTTTTGCAAAAGACTACTAAAGAATTTAGCAATTCATTCATGTCTTAGAACTTTCAAGAAGCTAAAATATGGAAAATTGTCCAAGTCTCTTGTATATGATCTTCATGTACTAAATCTCTTTCGATATAGCATTTTTGGGTTGTCAATAAGCTAGAAAGTGTGTGTTTTTGCATCATTATCCTTGGTTACGATGTTTTTAGAATTTGTGAATAAGCTTGAGAAGGGTAGAAGTTGTTAAGTTTGGTGGGTTCGACAATATGTATGGTTGTTTTGAATTTCTCACAACGACTAGAGAATTGTTTCGCAATTACTAACTTGGAAAATTTCAAGCTGTGTAGGAACAATGACTAAGACAAGATCGAACAAACCAAGCGGAGCAATGAACCCAAAGAAAGCAATGGAAGCTTCAAGCTCCCACGATCATCTAAGGAGAACAAAACAAAAGGAAATATCGTACCAACCCGAGCCGGAAAGTGATCAAGAATCAAGTGAGGATCTCTCTCATTTGGAAACGATGGGAAGAGCCAACAAGAAGCTCGCCACAAGGCACGCATCAACGGAAGCGGAAAGACCTCGAAAATTGAAGGAAACATCCGCGAAACAAACTACAACACCTTGATGAAAAAGAAATGGGTGCCAACAAGGTGGGCGTGTACCATGGCCTTGGTCAACCTCGGCATATACAATGATGTTAAGACACTATGCCAACACATGGACTTGGGAGATTTCTTTTTCCGTGGAGGATCGGGCGACAAATCACTAACTTGTGAGTTCCTCTCAACCTTGGAGTACAACGTCGAAAATGGAACCTTCCGATGCGAGATTGGGAATGAAGACATTGAGTGGGACACCGCGGGTTTGAACACTTTGTTCGGTTTTGAGACGGGAAAGAATCCAATCATTCCCAAAATCAATGAAGAGGCTCGAAGTATGTGGAAGAACATTGGATACGGAGAGTACAAATCGGGGATCAAGGCATCCAAAATTCGCCACCCGGCACTTCGTTATGTTCACAAGTGCCTCGCCAACACCGTCTTTGCGAGAAGGGAAGCCGGAAACTCCTGCGCACCGTTTAGATCTTTGTGGTGCATTGCTCCTACACCTCATAGAAATCCGGGAGACACTCTACAAGTCCAACGATGCAAATGCTCAACTAATAGTTGGAGGTATTGTGCACCCAATCTTGAGGCACTTCGCAAACAATGGGTCGAAGATCAATTTTCCTCCAATCAAGGAACCGTCTTTGCTCATCGACATCTCCTACCTCAACATCTCACGATTTTTAGGACGAAAGGTGGGATCGCAATACACCTATATCATGCACGACGACCGCAAGTTTCTCTTACCAAACCACGCGGAAACAAACCTCTGAAACCGCGAAAACATTACCTTCAATCCGCAAGAAGGCTTTTATGATCTAGAGGAGAAATCCTCTATATGGCCTTCGAGAGGTAAAAATAAATCTCAAGATGGAGACAACTCGGGTAATGAAGAAGATGTCGACGACTCAAGCGAAGAAGAAGAGCTTTTTGGCTCTCACCGTTACCTCTTCGAGCCTTATGACGGCGCATCATCCTCGAAACAAATGATGTATGCGCATGAAAAGCTTAAAGTCATGCAACGATGGAACAAATGGCAAGATAGAACAATTCACAAGCTTGTCAAGGTCGCCAAAAGTTTAAAAGGACAAGTGAAGTCTCTCAAGAAACAAGTCAATGTACTTACGCACAAGCTTTCGGGAGAAGAATCATCAAGAGCGAGAGAGGAGACCCGCTTGGAAGAAGGAGAACTCGATGAAGGACGAAGACATTCATTCGGTGGTACTCAAGGAGAATTGGTGATTTATGACCAATCGAGACACTCATCCTACGAGCCACAAAGACAACGAAGAAGAGGGAGATCACCGCCGCCAACCGCAAGCAATTACTCCTACTCAATCTACACGGAGGAATCTGCGGGTTCCCCAACCTTTTGAGAACAAGGTACCAACCATTTCTCCATTGTACATACCACTTAGTCTTTTGTTTTTCGCACTTGGAATTTTGGTCTTCTTCGTTGGATTTCGTTCATTCACCGAGACGGTGATAAATAAGTCGGGGGGAGGAGATTGTTACTAATGTATTTTTAGTTGTTTTATTTTTTATTCATCTCTTTGAGTCTCATATAGTCTAAGATTGCATTGTTAATAGTTATGGCATAGAAAAATTAAAAAAAAAACGAAAAATTTTGAAAAATTTGAAAAAAGAAGCATATAGTTGCATTTCTCATATTTAAGATTATTATGATTGAGTCTTAGAGAATTTAGGATGCATTTTCATAGGGAAACAATGATTGAATCGCCTTGTTAGTGGCCAATGCTTAGGAAACCAATAAAAACCCTTGTTAGATGTATCAAGTAGCATAAGTCGAACCGAAAAAATGGAAAATCCATGCTCGAAACTCTCGGCTTAAATTGTTTGTGTCTAATTTTGATCTTGCATGATTTGATTTCAATCCTATTAAACTGAAACTTGAATGAACTTTGAAATTAATCTTGCTTATGGACTTGAAATGCATTAACCATGGATAAACACATTGATACTTGGATTGATTTATCCTTTTTCACCACTCTCAATCAATCCAAGTATTCATTCTCATTTTAAGAATGGTTCGTCAGCCTTAACCTGAACCTTTCTTTCAAGCCCCATTGTTCTTATATGAGTGAGGTCTCCTTTTTGTGCTTTCATATGTAAAATCCCGTGAGTATTGGGACGACAAAGGTGACCCTTCTTAGAACTAGCCTCGCTTTAAGGCTAGCTTATATAGGATGAGGATCAATTTGAGTGCCTATACTTGATGATCATGGGTTTGGGAAGGTAAGTAAACTTCAAAGAGGATCAATAAGAAAAGTCTAAGGAAAGAAAGAACGAAAGGATGTTTTGAACTCTAAGGGTAGAAAAATCTAAAAAGAAACAAAAAGAAAGCTAGCTCTAAGTTTGTAATGAGAAGAAAAGAAAATAAGATCCTAGGCCAAAAAGAGAAATATTCAAGATGTCTAAAAGACTAGAAAAAGAAGGATCAAGGAAAAGAAATAAGAAATATTTAAAGAGCTTTAGCCATGAAAAGAAAAGAAACCCTTAGAGTTCATAATCAAAGGAACTAAAAGAAGTTGATCATTGTAGTGATTGGTATGTTTGTGGGTGATTGAGAAGGGTAGAATTAAGGAGTCTACTTGGGAATGGGAATAATTTAGAGAATGCAAATCTTTGTACATGCCAATTGTCCTAGTCTTCTTCGATTTTACTACTTGACAAGCAATTTTTCATTGAGAGAAACCACATTAAACACTTAAACAAGCCTCTCAAAAATGATCAAAAGTCTTTTTCTTCCTAGACAAATGGTATTTGATTTCTTGTCCAAAGGTGAGATTTCACATGAATCCATTAATGAATGTTAAAGGATTGTTTGATAAGATTTCTTGTGACGAGTTGGGCATAGACTACCTAGTCGACTTAGGATGACTATGGCGAAAGTAAGAGAGAGTAGGTTTGAATTTTGCTATTTGATACATCTCTCTAAGGATCTTGATTGGGCATTATTTGCATAACCTTTAGGCTATGAGTTCCCCACCTTCAAACCTCTTTTCCGGGCTTATATTTTGTTTCATTGCTTGAGGACAAGCAAGATTCTAGTCTGGGGTAGTTGATATTATCATATTTTGCATTAAATAGCTTCACATTTACTAGTGATTTCCTTGCATTTTAGGGGTCTTTAAGATGATTCAAGTCGTCTTTAGAGTCTAGATTAAGAAATTTCATATAGGAGTCTTAGATGTCGCATTTGTACATTCTTTTTCTCTCTTTCGACCCCATTTCAGGTTGCCTTGACAAAAGCGAGTGGACCCGAAGATTAGGAAGCAAAAACGGAAGTGTTGAGCACCCAAATAGCTGGCTGGCGGTTGAAGGAGTTCTGTCTGGCGGTCCGCACCAGTCTCCTAGACCGCCAGCCTCATCACTAAGCATCCTGGCGGTTGAAGTCCCACTGTCTGGCGGTCTGCACCATGATCTGGACCGCCAGCTTTTCTCCAGGACATACCCGGCGGTCAAGCATCTTCCTGCTAGCGGTCTGCACTAACCCTCTGGACCGCCAGCACCTTCCAGACCTCGCCTGGCGGTTAAGCACCCTCTGGCTGGCGGTCTGCACCGCCTCTTGGACCGTCAACCTACCTGCAATCAAAGGAAAACCCATGTTTTCGACCCAGTTTGTCCCAAGTCGACCCGAACCACTTTCTCTTTACTATAAATACTAATGTTTGCTACTTGTACAACCCTAAGTTTTCTTTTATTGTGTGTTTTGTGGATCAAACATTGATCTTTTTGAATCCTTCTCATTTCAATAAAAAGACTTCATCTTTTCTATTTCTTCTCTCTTTCTCATGATGATTGTGATTTTATATCATGTTTGTACATGTTCTAGAGTTATGATTAGTGAGTAGATCATTAGTGGTTTATGGGCTAGGTGGATTAGAGTAGATTTAGGCATAGATTTAGGTTGCTAACGGTTGTTTTTTGTTAGATGCACAAGACTAAGGAGTGTTTAATGCTAGATTTGATTTGATCACTCAATTCCTAGAACTCAAGGTTTTCACACCCGGAAGATGTTTGTTGAAATGCCTAAGAAAGCCTTAGGATTGCTAAACATACTTGGCCTACGGGAGTAGATGATCAAGGTGTTTAGTGGGCGTTTTGACTTGCATATAATTATTGATAGACTCTAGATCACTATCGAGAGATTGAATTGATTTAGAGTTTATCAAATGGATTAGGATCACGAGAGTGAACTAGTTGAGCTTATGCCTTGCCCTTGGAAGGTGCTTTTATTGTCAACCTTTGTGACTTAATCATGCTTAAGCTACCTAATTAATCGCCTATGCCCATGAACCATGTTTCTCCATTTCTACCTTAATTCTCATTTAGTGTCTTTTGTTTCTAGCTTTTGTTTGTACAACTAGTTTTAATTGTTTTGTTCATTGAATTGCTCAAACCATTCCCTATTTTAGACTTAGATTAATGAGCTTGTCTTTATAGCTAAGTGCATAAGTTAGTGCTCCTTGTGGATTTGATACCCATTAATACAACAACTAGCCTTGCACTTGAGGCATAGAGTTGAGTTTGGGAGTAAAATCGATTGAGAAACAAATTCTCACATCAGTAGACAACGTGGCCAAAGCCATTGTACTCGCCGGGTTCAAGTTCTAATACGAACCAAGGTTTATCATTGGAGAAGTCGTCCCAAGCTCTTTCTACTCTTGGTAAAGATAAGAATATTGAGCTAGTTGTTGATGGGGCTAAGGGGAATACTAAGGTTGTGATGGAGGAAAATCTAATGGATGATGATGACCTTCTTGTGGAGGATGGGGAGATAGTCAGTGAAGAGGCTTTAGGGGAAGATGCTATCAGTTCGGACCTACAAGAAGCAAGGGCTGATTTCAATGGTTTGGAGTCAAAGGATGGATGAGGAGTTCGAGTCTACCGAGTTGGACAGGGATATTCAGGTTGATGAGGAAGAGAATTTTGATGATACTATTTTGGTCAATGAGGAAGAGATAGAGACTTTACTAACAGATGGTGCTGAAGGTAATACTCGCTCTGTTTTAATCTCAAAATCGGGTCTTGATGGGCTAGCGTCAGGTTTAGATGCTAATAGTTTGGTTAATATGAACATTAGCAATGCTAAGTGTAGGAAGCGTCCTGGGAAAATTAAGGGAGTGAGTTTTAAAAAGATGAATATGATGGTAATGGTTTCGCCAAAAAAACGTTAGGATTTAAAGGGAAGACTTGTGAAGGCTTCACATGTTTCTAAAATGTCATCATCTCGCGTTGCAGGAACTAAAAACATGGGTGGAGAGGCTAAGGAAGGCACGAGGGGCATGATGCATCTCAAGGGTTCTAAGAAAGGAATGGTGGCTCCCCTAAAACCACCGGCTCATCCGTGAAGATATTGAGTTGGAATTGTCAAGGTCTTAGACCTGACACCGGATACTTTTAGAGACCTTTAGAATAAATTTAGACCTGATATTGTATTCTTGTCAGAAACTAAACAAGCTTCTTTTACTTTAAAAAAGTTTCAATTTGAGTTTGGTTTTAATAATTTGTACACTGTGGATCCAATTGGATTAAGTGGTGGCCTTGCAATATTTTATAATAATGAAAAAACTTGATGTTTTACTTTCTAATAATCGTATTATTGATAACGCTTCAATATATGGTTTTCATGTATCAATCTATTTTGTTTACGTTGATCCTGTGACCACAAATTGGTGCATTGTTTGGATAAATTAATGGAAATAGGAACAAATAGATCGAAATTTTGGTTGATAATAGGCGATCTAAATGAACTAACGGGAAACCATGAGAAAAAAGGTGGAAAAATGAGAACTGCAGCATCATTTGTTCCCTTCAATCAGATGTTAAATCACTGCGAAATGGCGAAATTCTTGTGTGCAAGAGACCAGTTTTCGTGGAAAGGGACGCGAAATAAGAAAAAATGTCTGGTATAAGCTAGATCATGCAGTTGGAAACGAGGAATGGAATAATGTGTTTTGTCGTTCAAAGGTGGAATATTTAGCAAGGATAGGATGAGACCACCATCCAATATTGTTAAAATTTAATTATAAGGCGGAAAAGTACTAAAAAAATTCGTTTCGACAAGAGATGGATAGGGAAGGAAGGCTTGGCAGAGTCAATTGCAACTGGCTGGCAACGTATGAGGAATTTTAGAATTTCATCTTTGTGGATAAAATTCATAATTGTCGAAATTCAATTTCTTGGTGAAGAAAGAATAATGCACCTCCAGGAAAGGAGAGGATTGAATCCCTAAAGAATAAGTTGAAGGAGGCTCAAAATGATGACTCTGTGACTCCTGATGTTATTGTGGATATCAAAAGGAAGTTTCAGGAAGCTTACAAAGAGAAGAAATTTTTTGGAAAAACAAAAGTAGGAATCTATAGTTAGAACAAGGGGATAGAAACTCAAAACTTTTTTCATGCCACAACCAAGTAAAGACGGACAAGAAATCGGATCTCGAGATTATTTAATTCAGGAGAAATCTGGGATGAATCCCCTGAAGGTATAGAACGCATAGCAATTGGGTATTTTAATGATTTATTTAAGCCCACAGGGACGGGTGATTTCACTCAGGTTCTTGAGAATGTTGAGCTAGTTATCACATAAACCATGAACCAAACACTAACTAGGAATATTACGGAGAAGGAAGTAAAAATTGCTCTTTTGTTATGCATCTGGAGAAAGAGCGCTTGGGCGTCACGGAATGACAGCTTTATTTTTTCAATGTTACTGGGGGACGATGAAGGGAGATCTAGTTAGTTTGGTTCAGGACTTCTTTAGAACTGGAAAGTTTGATACTTGGTTGAATATGACAAATATTTGTCTCATACCAAAGACGGACCAACCTAATAGAATGTCAGAGTTTAGGCCAATTAGTTTATGCAACGTCGAACAAAATTATTTCTAAGATATTATGTTTAAGGCTAAAAAAGATCTTTCCACGCGTCATATCGGAGACAAAATCGACCTTTGTTTCCAGAAGGTTGATAATGGACAACATCTTGATTGCACAGGAAATGATTCATGGCCTGCGTACTAAACAGATATGTCGTCATGAGTTCATGGCCATTAAAACGAACATGAGCAAAGCTTATGATCGGACCGAGTTGTCGTTCCTAGAGGTAGTGTTGTATAAGTTAGGTTTTGGACATGTGTGGATTTCTTGGCTAATGTGGTGTGTTCGATCGATATCATACAAAATCATTTTTAATGGACGACCAATGGGGAACATAGTCCCTCAGTGAGAGCTGAGGCAAGGTGATCAATTATCACAATATCTCTTCATTATTTGTATGAAAGTGTTGATTGCAAATATAAAACAGAAAGAGTGTGATAATACAATAACGGGTGTCCAGATACCCAACATAGCCCGACAATATCACACCTTTTTTTGGTTGATGACAATCTTTTTTCTGCAAGACAGAGAGCTCACAATGTCAGGCCATTTTGGATGTCTCGGAGACTATGGAAGTGCCTTAGGGCAAGTAATAAATTTTGATAAATCATCAGTAATGTTTGGCAAAAATGTTTCGGACTAGACTAAGGTGGTGATGAAATCTTTGTTAAGTATAATAAAGGAAGGTGGAATGGGTACCTATCTTGGAATTCTTGAAAGTTTGGGAGGTTCCAAGAGTCTGATTTTCAATTACGTTAGAGAACGATTAGGAGAAAGAGTAAATGGATGTTCGTCCAAGTTTCTCTCAAAAGGGGACAAAGAGATCCTGATTAAATCAGTGGCTCTTGCGCTATCCAATTATGTCATGTCATGTTTTAAGCTCCCCCAAGTGTTAACAATAAAGTTAACTAGTGCGATTTCTAATTCTGGTGAAGCTCCAATGGATGTAACCGCGGTCTCGATTGTGTTGCATGGGACAAGTTATGTATACCAAAAGAGAATGGAGGTTTGGGCTTCCGATCCCTCGAGGATTTCAACACGACCAAATTGGCTAAACAACTATGAAGACTTAGTAAGTTTTCAGGGTCATTGCTAGCACAGGTCTTACGAGGTCGATACTTTGGAAACATTCATCCATTAAATGCTAAAAAAAACCCACTCTCCCTATTTCGACTGGAAGAGTATTTACTCAACCCAAACTTTGCTTAGGCAAGGAATTAAGATCCGAATTGGCTCTGGGATAAACACTTCAATATGGCATGACCCCCGGTTCCAGATGTTAGTCCACGTCCGGCAAGGGATCGGGATAGTGTTTAGTATCCTAGGTTACAAGTCCAACAATTGATAGAACCAATGACGAGGGACTGGCATTTGCCTCTCCTTTAGGAATTTTTCAATCCGGAGGATGTAGAACTGATTCGGGAAATCCATCCAAGCCAAACTTTTACACATGATGGTTTGGTCTAGGACTATGAAAAATATACGGTTAAGTCGGGCTATAAACTCATAAACTCATAAACTCTATAGAGATGACAAGGATCAATAAAAACGGTTGGGGCCCAGGTTTGGAGACTTTTAAGGCTTTCGTATGGAAAATAAAATATCCACTAAAAATACGACATTTACTTTGGAAAATTATTACAAGAAGTTTGACAGTAACTACAGAACTAGTTCATAGGGGTATACGATGTGACACAACCTGTAAACGGTCCGAATCGGTTGAGGAAACAATTAATCGTGTATTTTTTTAGTGCAATACCGTTAGGTAGATTTGGAATATCTTCAAAAATACGAAGATGATGGAGGCCTTCCCATCAACCTCACTTTACACTAATATGGACAACATTTTTTGGCGGAGTCCCTTGAGAACTCAGGATAAGACTCATTATGCTCTTTTCTCATGGTTATTATTGCTAATATAGAAATCAAGAAATCATAGGGGTACAATTGGATTTAGAGGAGGTTCTAAGAAATGCAGAAACATACTTAACATCTTGGGAAGAAGCGCAAGTCTTAGTCTCTACCGAAGAAGAACAGTCACTGGTTGAACCTCAATCCACTGGTGGAACCTCAATCCACTAGTTTAATTTGTCGGATAGATGGTTCATGGAAACAATCAGATCCCACTTATGGTCTTGGATAGATTTGCAAAGATAGAGATAACAAGGTACTCTTGATGGGGGCGAAAGGCCAACGACAGAGTCTCTCATCGCTCCACTTAGAGATGGAAGTCTTATTATGGGCGATGATATAAATGCACAACCGAAGGATAGACTGCCAGATATTCCAGACACACTGTGCGGAGTTTAGAAGTATTACTCAAGACCCGGATGGTTGGCAACCTCTACCTACGCTAATTCAGGATTTTCAGGTTCTTCGTGGATTTTTTCAGGTTTCAGCTTGGTTCTCATTTCGCGTACGATGAACACACAAGCAGATAGTCTGGCTCGAAGATCACTTTTTAAGTATTTTTATTTTACTTATGTTGACTCTTGCCCACCGAATTGATTAGCCAAATTGGGAAATTTTATCTGATTAATGTTTGGTTGACAAAAAAAAAATTTCTTGTAAGTTCTGTCAAACAAATCCACTAATAAATTAAAATATATATTATGAAAAATATAAATGTAAAGATTTTGATATATGAAAAAGGTATATTTCATTCGAAAATGTTACATATTTTAGACATATGAATTTATGAATCATTTTATCTCATCGTTTACAAAAATTTTTAGTTTTATACAGTGCAGTATCAAACAAATTTCATGTATTTTATGAATTAGAAATTATAAAAGTACATATCAAGGATATAAAATAATTTATTTTAAATTCACACTATTGTTAAAAGGTAGATAAATTTTTTCATTGAATAAATTGAACATTGAAATTTTTTATTATGTATTAGAAGTATTGAAGATTATAAAATAAAGGGCAACTTTGTACAATATACATTGGAGGCCCATTTTTTAAGTTACTAGCATATCATTTGGAAGAATAAAATATCCAGAATATTTAGCCACATGACTTGCCAAATCTACCCCACCGTAGCGCGTACCGTATCTCCGAACATATCTTTCTCGAGCCTTTAAAAATGTCATGTTGATAGACAAGAGATGGAGGTATTGTCAGTCGCGTCAATAGCATGACCATAAGAAATTTGCTTTTTAAAATCCAAACTCTCTCCATCCAAATAGTCGAACCCTAAGGCTCTCCTCCATAAATACGCCCAACCACCTTCACCTGTACTCATACTTCTACACAGGCAGTAGCACTTAATGATTCTTGGGTGAAAGCTTAAACGGAGGAAAATAGTAGCTCTGTGGTAAACTCCTACACAACATATGTTTCTATTGTAGACGGTCAATATATTACAACAGATCTATTTTCTCAACCTCTTAGTTCGGTGTTTGCTATTTGTGTACATGGGTATTTTACATCAGTTTTACTCACTCGAAGTGTTTTTCCCTGTCATCAGAATAGCGAGCGTGATAAGTCTTCCTCTGTTATGGGAAATTGGAAAGAGCATATGTTGGCATATGTACTTTGCAAGCACAAAACCAAAGACTATCAAATGGATTCAGCTTCACGCTGGAATGAGATATACTGAGCTTGTTGAGCTTGTAAGGTGTTCACTTTCGATCCCGCCGGCGAAGGATGTGCTTAAGCTAACATACCAGTACCCCGGGTGGATGTCAATGAGGGAGGGTAACGGAAGCCCTCCAAGTACATAAAAGATGACTCCGTTGTTGATCTGTTCACATAACTATGAAGACAAGTGGAGGAGGTTAACCTATACGTGTCTAGTGAAATGTCTATTTCACCAAATATGTCTATTGCCCTCGCAAAAATTAGACTGTCTATATCCGAAAACCTACCTACATGGTGCGAAGAAACTCTCAATGATGACCCCTCTGAGGATGCGGAAGATGGGTGGCATGAGTTTTCAGTTGTAAAAAAATTCCCCACAAATGTTGGTTGCAAGGTCGTTGTTGTCTGCATTCAATGCCTCCCAATTAGCGCGATTGGGCATATCGAACGCAAATGCTGCACAACGTACACCTTCGACCGTAGCCTCCTGCACTTTAAACGCAGTCGCTTCCTTTAAAGGCAAAGGTATCGCGGTAGAGCTTGGGCAAACATATGCTTCTAACACCTCACTTCCCCTTTAGGGAAGCGTTCGCGAGAGAGGTCCTGAACTGAGTGAAACCATCCCAACTAGCCTACACCCTGCGTGTTCAAGTCTTGAAGCAGGGCCCTCCAATGTAGAAGCTTCACATCCTTCAGCTCAGCCAGATGGTTGTAGTATTCATGGGTTGTGCTCACCCACCATTCCTCGCATATCGGTATGGGGACGAGCAGAAGAAGCACTCAACCAATTTCTAAATGACAGGAGTGATAACCCTACTTTGTTTCTTAGGGACGCACCTCCAATTTCCCATTGTCAGTACGAGGACGGTTATAAACACAAATTGGACTAATTTCGTCTTTTTTTTTACTTTCTATATCGAAAATGTAAACAGTCTAGAAATATTTGAATCAGTAGACAGTTTATTAGTAATTTTTGTACTACTTTTATAGACTTACTATTCTCAATTATGTAGCCCTTGGTGCAGCCCTAGAAGACATACAATACGAGGGGGATAAGCTGTTCGTGGATCAATTTTACAAGTCGAAGATCGATTGCAGGATCAAACTTTCCATCCATGCAATTAACAACAAATTCCATTTTTCGTACCTTACAGTAAACACCAAAATTCATGGTACTAAGGAGCACGTCGGAAAGCTGCCAGTGGAGGGTTTACGCATCAGTGGTGGATGAGTCTAAGTGCTTCCAAATTATACTAGCGACCCTGATTCATACGTGTCCGGTAGATGAGCGGAGGAATTACAGTCGACTCGCAACCACACAAGTAATAGGAAAACTAATGGCAGCCAAATTTGTTGCCATAAAAAAAGGGACCCACTCCGGCCGCTATTAGAAAGATTCTACTTGATGAGAATCATGTAAATGTTTCTTACTGGAAATCTTGGAGGGCTAAGGAAGTGGCAATGGATAAAGCTTTGGGATCAGTTGCCGGCACGCACTCCTTCCTAGTTACCTATCGTTGCTTACCGAAGCTAACCCTGGCAGTCTATCCTTTATCGAGTACACGAAGTTGGAAAGGGGTGCAAAGCGATTTAAATATTGTTTCCTTGCATTTCCTGCCTCCATTAATGGATTTCAGTGGGTACGGAGGGTTGTTGTCGTCGACGGCACCGCTCTTAAAGCACGCTACGGTGGCTGCCTTGTCTCCGCAAGTTGCCAAGATGGTAACTTCCAAATATTTCCATTATCATATGGGATAGTCGATAGCGAAAACGATGAAACATGAGAGTGGTTTTTTAGAAAGCTTAACACTTTCGTGCATGACTACCCAGATTTAGTTTTCGGCTCCAACCGCCATAGCAGCATTTACGTAGACTATGTAATATAAATTAGGGGCCTACTCAATTCACTATCTCATTTGATTGCAGGTGTACAAAACATCATATCACGGTGCCTACACAGTGCACCTTTACCGAAACGTGAAGGTCCAATTCAAACCAAAAAGAATGGTCGTTCTGACATCACTAGCGGCAAGGTGCTTCACCAAGGTGAAGTTTAACAAGTATTTTGCAGAGATACAGAGGCCACACCCTTAGTGTGCTGCTTACCTAGTTGACATAGGTAAACAATTTCTACCAATGCTATATCGACATTGTTCAAGTAGACGTACCAACATTTCTCTGTTGATAGAGTGTCTATTTCAAATAGTGACTTCGATTCACAGACATTTAAGGTTTTAGTCACTGGACTCGATGCCATTTTAGTGGCACAAGGTATAACATAATGGAGACGAACATTACGGATGTTGGAGTCAAAAATGGCCACGACGAAATCGATTCCTAAAAACGTAATGGAAACATAGACTCTCTCTTTCGGAAATGAAAATCGCGAGTGGATTATCGATTTTGAGGCTCATTTCATCTAGTCAATCTCCTCTCAACCAAATGTCGAAGCTCCGCGTCTAGTCGACCATAAGCGGCCGCTTCGCAAAGTCCAGTCACTCGCAGGCAACTAAACGCGAGAATAACGAAATCAACGTCTGAGACCTCCGAGAGATCTCAATATTTGAGTTTTGGAGCGATAAGAAGTCACCGTAAACGAAGGATAACCGCGTCGCTTCGAAAATACGAGCAATATGAACAACGGAAAGTCTAGCCGCCCGTTGGGCGACTAGACTATCATAAGGTCTAGTCGCCCATTGGGCGACTAGACTCATGACACGTCTAGTCGTCCAACGGGCGACTAGATTCGTGACACGTCTTGTCGCCCGGGCGGCTAGACACGGGAAACATCTAGTCGCCCACTGTTGACTAGTCCACGCCTTCTCGATCATCTTCTCCCTCAAATCCCGATTCGATTGCTTCTTGTTTTGTCTCATCGAACTTCCGTTGAAGTTTCGCGGCAATAATCGTAAAGACTTGCACTTTTCGTAAATCAATTTTATAAAACGATAACAGTTAACTCGAACACCGACATTGTCTTAACTATACGATCGGCCTTAACATTTCGCAAAACCGTCACCACGAAACCGTATGAATAACGATTTCTCCGAAAGAAATCGTAAAAATCATTTAGTCGCTAAACGGCCAAGAAGGCCCAAAACACGACAAATGTTTAAAGATAAATATGGAAACTCGTAAAGATAAGGAATATTCTCGAAAAATGGAATATTTTCGCGGAAGGATATGCTTAAATCTAGGGCGGAAAAGGAAATGAGATCAGCTTACAAAGAAATATAAAAGAGGGGTTAAGGAAAACGAGAAGACACACAAAAAATTTCTTCACAACTCATACTTAGAGCTTTAGGTTTATTTTCGTTTTTTGCTAGCGAGCTGCGTCTCAATTAGGTTTACCAGTCTTTACGTTTATCTCGTTGTCTGTTTTCTTTGTACTTTTGATCTATCGTTGTTTGGCTTAGCAGAAATCCGGGACCACAAGGAAAGTTAGGGTTTCCTAGCTTTCTTCCGAATACGAATATCGACAGTGCGAATTTTGGTTCCCACAGTTTAGCGCTAGAAGGAGGGGGCCTAATCGCTCAGGTTATGGATCAATCTAACTTGCAACCGCAAAACGCTAGATCGAACATGACTACAGACGATCATAACAATCAGACAGCTCGTTACGGCGATAGTGCCAATAACGATGCTGGAAACACTCTGGTGACAAACAACATCGCGGTCAACACTGATGCAAACACAGCGGCATTCGAGCAGATCAAAATGATGTTCTCGAATCTCGAACAGAAGTAGACTGAACAAAACAAATTGACTAGCTCTCTCGCTAAACAGGTTAAAATCCTAACCGCGAGGACTAGAACTATTCTTCCGCGTGGAGCTACCAGACTTCGCGGAAGAAGACTCGACTTTATCACTTTGCGTGACTTACTCCAGAACGCGCAGGAAAATCCATCGGGAGAAAGCCCCGATGTAATCACCCCTGTCGCGTCTCGGGATAACGTGGAAGATCCCCCAAATCCCGAAAAGGAAACGAAAGATAACGAAGTCGAGCGAGTTGACCTAGACTTCAGCGATCAATCTGATTCCACAAATGAAGACGCTAAGGTACACCTAGAAGGTTCAAGGGTCGCACAACACAGAAGGATTCTCAGGTCAGCGAACCCATGACGGAAGAAGAGGAAAATATCTTCTGGGTAGAGCGATAGACACAGGCCGAGGAGCAGGCCAGAGCCATTCGCAGGACGTGCCAACCATCTCGAAAAAAGACCTGCGATGATCTCGACGAGATTCGCGATCTCCATGACTACATCGAAAAGACAATGACAGAAGTCAAAGAGTTAAAGCCGCAGATCAATCATGCGACCAGTGCCGTGCCAGAGATCGACAAGCTCCTTGAAGAGGCTCGAAAAACTTCATTCACTGCTTGCATAACCAACACCAGAGTCTCTGATCCCAGAAAAGTGAAAATCCCAATGTATGATGGAACTTCCGATCCGAAAGCTCGCCTGTAGACTTTCCAGATCGCAATGGCGAGATCCAAGCTAAAGGAAGGCGAGAAAGACGCTGGTTTCTGCCATCTATTCATCGAGCATCTCCAAGGAGCAGCCCTCGAATGGTTCTCCCATCTAAAGCGAAACTCCATCGGAAGTTTCCGTCAACTATCCTCGGAATTTCTCAAACAGTACTCCATGTTTATGGACAGAGAAACTTCCGACGTTGACCTATGGAGCCTGTCTCAAAGAGAAGACGAATCTCTTTGAGATTTCATGAACAGGTTCAAGATAGTGATGTCGAGAGTCAGCCGGATCAGTGACAAGGTGGCGGTAGACGCACTCAGAAAGACCCTCTAGTACAAGTCAAAGTTCAGGAAGTAGATAGCTCTCGAAAAACCACGCACTATTCAAGATGCGCTTCATAAGGCCACGGATTTCATCATCATCGAAGAAGAGATGAAAGTTCTATCGCAAAAACACAAACCTGCGAAGGCATCCTCGAAAGACTTAACCTCTGAATAGAAAGTGAAAAAGAAGATCCCTCATAATGACAAGTATGTCCACCAAGAGGGAGAAGACGTCCGGGGGGCGCACAACTACGCAATCAATTCCCCGTCTGATCAAGGTAGGACGTCGGGGAACACCTAGACACGGAACATGTCATCTGACGAAAACACCTTCTGCGAGTTTCACCAAACAAAGGGTCACTCAACCGCGAACTGAAAAGTTCTCGGAGCAAGGTTAACAACAAAACTTCTCGCATGTGAGATCTCAGACATAACCAGCGTAAAAGATCTCATATGTAATACAGATCGCCCACTCAAGACCGACAAAGCACTCACTGGAGACGCCGCGTCTCAAGGAACCCAAGCAGATGGGAAACGAGGAAGGAGGCCTTACGACAAAAGAAACGACTCCAATCGCCGTAGAGTGAATATGATCATCGAAGGGTTGCAATACTTTCGCGACATCATCTCATCGATAAAAGCATATCACCAAAAGACTAAGTCAAGTGCAAACTGGGCTACGCCACTCGACACCACGAACAACACCGCAAATAATGTCATCACTTTCAAGGAATATGAAACTGTCGGGATCGACAAACCCCATAACGATCCTCTCGTAATCGATCTCGTCATAAAAGATCTCGAAGTCGCCAGGGTCCTCATCGACACAGGAAGTACCGTCAACATCATCTTCTGCGATACCCTCAATAGGATGAACGTTGACTTATCCGAGATCACACCCGCACCGAAACCACTCACAGGTTTCTCAGAAACAACTTTGATGACTCTCGGATCGGTCAAACTTCCAGTGGTGGCCAAGGAGATAATGAAAGTTGTCGATTTTGCGGTCGACGACCACCCTGCTATCTATAATGTGATCATGGGAACGCCATGGATAAACTCCATGAAGGCAGTCCCATCGACCTACCACTTGGACATTAAATTCCCAACTCCCTACGAAATCTCCACAATCTGGGGATGCCAAAAGCAGTCACTACTTTGTTTCCTAGACGAACATAAGCTAAGACAAGTCGCAATGACGCCCATGGCCGAACCTAAAAGAATGAAGAAAACTTGGCCGTCAGCCGAAGACACTTTGGAAAAAGACGTGCTAGAATTGTTAACTCAAGAAACGGCTCAGTCTGAAGGAAACAAGCAAGCTTTCGAGCCAAACAGTCTCGACAAAGCAACGCCTTCGACACCAGAAGGAATCGTCGACCTAGCTGTAGTCGTCAAGAATTGTTAACTCAAGAAACGGCCGACGCAACTCTGCCAAACGAGTAATCACTTATGGCAACAAACTGAACTACAAGACGGCTTGATCCTCGAAAGAGGTACGTAGGCAGCTCTTTGCAAGAAGAGTTCATTTGTCCCCCTCTCTAAAAAAAGGGGAGTGGGTGTACGTATACTCGTATACTCCCACACTTTGTACTCGAAATTTTTTGATCCGATTTCGACAATAAATTTTTGCTTTTTTATTTTTCGTATAGCACAAAAACAAAAATCGTATGAGAAAACCTTTCTTAATATATTCCCAATATAACGTGTTTATCAACACATTCCACCACAGAGCGGAAAAACTTTCGGAAAAAGCGAGACGTCGCGAATTTCCGAAAAGCGCAATTCCGAACTCGATCTAAAACTTATAAAAACAGTCGCAAGACTATCAAACTCCTACCAGGAAAAGAACAAGTACTTATCGCAATTTCGCACCCGTCGAATGGCCCCGACAGACGAACTAATCACTTACATTAACCCGATCTTCACGAAGCATTGGTTCTCATACATCCGACTAATAATAGCGCGCTACAAAAGAAATCCAAAATTTTGGTCAGCACTTCCAGACGACTTAGAAATTGTCTTTGAAGAGATGCTCGGTTCCCGATTGATGCAAGTCATATAAGCCGAAAACTTATCGCAGACTTCAATATCAAAACGGAACCAAGTCAAAATCGAAACAGGAAACGTAAGCCGGAGTTAGCCGCCGCACACCCTAAAACCGAGAGTAAACCTAGGTCTTACCTTAAACCCAGCACATTGGTCTCAAACATCTCAAGACATAGTATCTAACCGATACGAGATTCCAAAATTTGTCTCTTCGTCTATATTCGCGTTTATAAAAATCCGAAAGACTAAAGACTCTCGAAAACTCGCACCCAAAACAAACAACGAATGTAGCGATCCTTCGAGCAATGGATATGAGACAATAACAACTCATAATCTTTCTCCACTTACGCAACAACACTCATACGTTATCAAATAAAAAACATCATTCATTGACACTAAAACCACAAGATGAGGGGTTTTGAAGCCACACACGGCCAATCCCGATAGATATAAAGTGGTCAAACTTGGCCAAAATACTACTAAAAATAAGGAAGACACTCCCTCAACTGACGAACTTTTCTCATTCACGAATCGTAGCCGAAATAGCCAGAGATCGAAAAGTTGCATACGCTAGACGGTCCTAGGTTCTGATCGACCGCATCCTCTTCGCCCCGAGCAGTGTCCCCAACTTCCTCCGAATCGGGAGAAACGGGGATCGGGGCCCAGTGACCTCGAACCCTCTCTTCGATAGACGGGATCGAAGACATAAACATCCTTGCACTTCTTCATGTGGTTGGACATTTTGTCCATCTCGAAGTTGTAGGAGTAATTGGGAAGCTGGGTGCGATACAAAGCGCCCACCGAACCATGGCAATCGCGGTATTCTCCAAAGGACTGTTGAGCGCACTTGTACTAATCGAAGTCCGCCGCAAACTGAACTGAACGGTCGGCTACTGTGGAGGTGACCTCACGCTTTCCACGCCTGTACGTACGGCGAACCTGCGACGCTTGACTCCGCCTTTTCACGAAATGAAGTCGTTTCGACCTCCTTCTTCAGGCGAGCATTCTCTTCTTCAAGTCTCTCAGCCTTGAACCGAGCCGTCTGCGTCTCCAAGTTGCTCGCCCTAAGGGTCTCGTCCATCACTTGGAGACCCTGCAAAAAAAAGGAATCCTTTAAAAAGTTAGGAGCGATGTCACTTAAACGATTGTAATCATATCGTGTACACGAAAACTAACCTCCATGCACAAACGCGAGGCCTCCGCATATTGTCCAGACCTAACGAATCCCGCACAAGTCGTGGCTTGATGCGACGGGGCATCAAAAGAAGAAAGAAATGCATCAAAATCTGACCTTTCTCCGAAAAGCGGCATCAAGGGTTGGCTCGGACCGCTTCCGTCTCCGCTGAGGAGATCGTGACACCAAGCCCCCTCAGATAGCCCTCTCCTATTCTCGGTAACGCCGCCCCCGTTAGTGGACGCGTGCTCGTTTCGTGGAGATATCTCCCTCTCCATGTCGGGAGGCAACTCATACGGAGTGAAGCCATTCATGGTCGGTTCTAGCTCCTCTTCCGAGATCGCATCGGGTTGAGTTCGATTCTTGTGGTATGTGACCGTGTTGCGAACTCGCTGCGGGGAAAAGTAACCCCAGTGGATTAGACTGCCTCGGATAAGGTCCTTAACAACGTAAGTATTTTCGGATGCGGGGGAAGGGGATCCAAAACTGCAAAACAAAAGAATTATCAGATATCGGCAGACGAAAAGAAAATGGTCAAAGTATCAAAGCGATACCCGCAAGACCCCATTTACGACTAAAAGAAGAAATGTATTCGCCCTCGACAGAGGCACTGTCTAAACGAACAAAGAAGTATCGCTTGCTCCAATTGTGGAAATTGGACGTCAACGATGGGATCACCGACATGTCTTTCCTCGGCTTGAGGCAATATCAAAGCGAGTTATGCACGATCATTGGAGATAGAAACGCCACTAGATAGTCGACGCTTAAATCCATTCCTCGCTCGTAACCTAAAACCAAGTTTCCAACGAGATGTTGGAGACCGGTGGGCGAGAGTTGATCGATCGATAAACCGTAGTGATCCAAAAACTGGACTATGACCCCCAGAATAGGAAACCACAGTCGGCAAAACAAAAAATGCGCCTCGTAGCACGTAAAGAAACCATGAGGCGGAGAAGCAGCGTCCTCTTCGGCCCTCGGCCTTCGGAACTCCACCTTCTCCGGAACTTGATAGAAATCCCGAATGACGGCGAAGAATGATTCTCGACACTCGCTCGGCCTACTAGCGTTCCTTTTAAAGGTCAGTCTCGTCGGACACCATGAGCCGGACAGTGGAGCTTCAATACCACACGTAATCCGCCAATATTCCCTCGCTTTCTTAGGATCGACAGAGTGCAACACGAATTCGATTTTCAGTATAACTTCACCTTACCGAACTTGTAGGCTTTCAGGGTCAAAAATTGACGGCAAAGCATTCGCGGAAACTAGATCATTCGAAGCCATAACGCAAAATAAGAGAGAGAGATGGAAAGGATAAGGAGTTTGTTTTTACCTTAAGCAATTTTTTGTGAAAATGAGCAAGTGGAAGATTTGGAAAGTTACTTCTCTTATTTATAGAAAGAGGAATTTATTATTCATCTTCGAATTTTTAGCCATTGATTCCGCCTAACTTACCTAACGAGCTTTAAAAGTTCACAAGAACGGTCCAACGATTCTTGTAAGCTGAGGGGCTAACTGTTGGGGTCAAAAATGGTCACGACGAAATCGATTCCTAAAAACGTAACGGAAACATAGTCTCTCTCTTCAAAAATGAAAATCGCGAGTGGATTATCGATTCCGAGGCTCTTTTCATCTAGTCAATCTCCTCTCGACCAAATGTCGAAGCTTCGCGTCTAGCCGACCATAAGCGGCTGCTTCGCAAAGTCCAGTCACTCGTAGGCAACTAAACGCGAGAATAACAAAATAAACGTCTGATACCTTCGAGAGATCTCAATAGACAAGTTTCGGAGCGATAAGAAGTCACCGTAAACGACGGATAACCGCATCGCTTTGGAAATACGAGCAATACGAACAACGGCAAGTCTAGCCGCCCGTTGGGCAACTAGACTATCATAATATCTAGTCGCCCAATGGGCGACTAGACTTGTGATAAGTTTAGACGCCCGTTGGGCGACTAGACTCTCGTAAAGTCTAGTCGCTGAACGGGCGACTAGACTCTCGTAAAAGTCTAGTCGCCCAACGGGTGACTCCCAACGGGCGACTAGACTCGTGCAAAGTCTAGTCGCCCAACGGTCGACTAGACTCTTGTAAAGTCTAGTCGCCCAATGGGCGACTAGACTCGTGACACGTCTAGTCGCCCACGGTTGACTAGACCACGTCTTCTCGATCGCCTTCTCCCTCGAATCTCGATTCGATTGTTTCTTGTTTTGTCTCTTCGAATTTCCTTTGAAGTTTTGCGACAATAATCGTAAAGACTTTCATTTTTTGCAAACTTCGTATCAATCGTATAAAACTATAAAGGTTAACTCGAACACCGACATTGTCTTAACTATACAATCGGCCTTAACATTTCGTGAAACCGTCACCGCGAAACCGTATGAATAACGATTTCTCTGAAAGGAATCGTAAAAATCACTTGGTCGGTAAACGGCCCAAGAAGGCCCAAAATGCGATAAAAGTTCACTTACGATTTCAGAACGAGAACGGGCCCAACTGCGTCAACGATTTTCCCGAGTTTCGCGAAAGATAAAATAAAAATACGATAAAGTCAAAGTCTAAAGATAAATATGAAAAACTCGTAAAAATAAGAAATATTCTCGAAAAATGGAATATTTTCGCAGAAGGATATGCTCAAATCTAGGGCGGAAAAGGAAATGAGATCAGCTTACAAAGGCATATAAAAGAGGGGCTAAGGAGAACGAGAAGACACACAAAAAATTTCTTCACAACTCCTACTTAGAGCTTTAGGTTTATTTTTCGTTTTTTGCTAGCGAGCTGCGTCTCAATTAGATTTACCAGCCTTACATTGTTATAACTAGGATACTCGCTGACATCTCTCGTGGGCACGGCTTACCACATGTTGTAACGCTCAAGCATATTTGGAATAAGATCTCTATTACTCTATTTTCTTTCGATACTCTTTTACGTTTATCTCGTCGTTTGTTTTCTTCTTACTTTTGATCTATTGTTGTTTGGCTTAGCAAAAATATGGGACCTCAAGGAAAGTTAGGGTTTCTTGGCTTTCCTCCGAATTCGAATATCGACAGTGCGAATTTCGGTTCCCACAGTGGCGTCATGGAATAATGTGATAAAGGAAGCACGGGAGTTTCCCCTTATTCATATGCTTGAATACATTAGACTTCAAGTGATGTCGTGGTTCGCCATGAGAAGGGAAAAAGCAAGATGAGAAAATGGAAACCTCACACCAAACATCCGAGGAATTGTCGAGGAGAATTTTGAACAGTCAATGGGTTTAGCTGTACGTCCTATAGCGGACTTAGAGTTTGAGGTGATTCGCCAAGTCGGTGCCTCATAAATTGTTAAGTTGGATGCAGGATCTTGTAAATGATGCGGCTTTCAATATATGTGTGTGTTGTGTTGCCACGCAATAGCAGCTGGGGCACGAGTCGGTGTCGCTACCGGCGCTTTAGTGAGCAATCACTACTACACGGAAGGTTGGATCAACACATACTTGGGAAAGGTCTATCCAATTCTGACCACTTTTGGTGAACCTTTAGGAGGCATTCAAAACTCAATTGATGATGGGACACTCCCACCAAAGGTCCGTAGGGCACCTGGGAGGCCGAAGAAGATCAGAATCCAGTCGCGTGGTGAATTTAAGGTTTAAAACTATTAACCAGGTTCAATATAAAATTATAAATATTGTATACTAACTACTAATATAGACAATCTATATCGTTTATGTTTATTTAAACAACGCCAGGGCAGGAAGGGGCAGAAGCATTTCAGCCGCTGTTATGGGCTGGGACACCCGAGGCATCATGCCGTTATGGCATATCACCTTGTGAAATATTGTATGAAGTGGGCATTCTGAAGGGAGTCGGGTAACGCATGGCGAATAAAGAAAACCGAAGATGTAATAGGTTGACGTAGTGGATCAGAGCTGAGACAATTTTACCCCCCCCCCCCTAANCCTAAGAAAACGAAATATGGGATTATATTATGGACACATACATATAATCAACTATTTCGTAAAAAGTAAGGCCAATATGTTCTGAACTTTTGTGTATGTGTACATAACCCCATGAAAGCAACACTGATTTTCGTGTGATGTGTAATGTGAAATGAAGCAATTATAATGTATAATTATGAATCTAGAATGCTACAAGAAGAACAATGAACTTTTTTGGACTTAACGGCAATGACAAAAAGTTGAAACCGTGGAATAGGTACCACCTAGAAAGCATATTATAGTTACCTTTACAGTGTAGGGGTTGGCAATGGGCAAAAGTACTTAAGAATGTTCAAAACCTTAAAATATTAGAAATAGTTGCGAATGTGGACATTAAAATTTTTGTTTGTTGGATGAATTAGTAGACAGTCTAAAATTTGTAAGACAGAAACGAAGAATAGCATTGATACACATATTTGTTATTGTAACACAACAACAAGGTCACAACATAAATTTGGAATGAATGTAACACCAATTGTAATTAGCTTTGTAGGGTCAAACTTGGGTCACGCGTAAGATGCTATAGGATGTTTGAAATGTCTAAAATATAACGAAAAATTGTTAAGTTGGACATGAAACTTGTGGTCGTTTGATATTTTGATAGACAGTTAAAAGATTGTAGGTTCCACATGGAAATCATATTAGCATTATCTTTACATTGTAGGGTGCGCTAGCAAGGGGGAAAAGTACTTAAAAATGTTCGAAACCTCAAAATAATAGAACTAGTTGCGAAGGTGGACATGAAACTTTTTGTTTGGTGTATAATTTAGTAGACAATCTAAAATTTGTAAAATAGAAACAAAACGAAGAATATAATTGGTACACATATTTGTTATTCTAATGCCAATTGGAATTAGCTTTGTTTGATCACGCATAAGGTGCTGCAGAATGTTTGCAACGTCTAAAATATAGCGAACAATTTCTAAGTTGTTCATCTAACTTGTGGTCGTTTGATATTTTGATAGAGAGTCAAAAGTTGTAGGTACCACATGGAAAGCATATTAGCATTATCTTTACATTGTATGGTGCGCTGGCAAGGGGGAATATTACTTAAGAATGTTTGAGACTTCAAAATATTAGAAATAGTTGTGAAATTAGACATGAAACTTTTTGGTCGTTGAATACATTAGTAGACAGTCTAAAATTTGTTAGATTCAAAAAAACGAAGAATAAAATCGGTGGATGGCATGATACTGTGATAGACAGTCTAAAGGTACAAGGGTCCACAACAAAACGAGAGTTACAAGCGTTATACATGAGTTTTTTAACGCAAAGGACAGTTCAATTGCCGACAGAAACGAAAATGTTCAAATTATGAAAGAAGCCAAAAATAAAACAAAAGAAATAGAACCATAGAAAAAAGGATCGGATAATTAACGCGACTTTTCTATCCGAACGGAACATCTCTTCACTTTAAAACTGCCTTTGGCGCAAGTGCTCTGAAAGCACTTATCGCATAGTTTTCAGCGGCAGTGTGCCACATCTCCGCATCAACATGCTTCGGATCTTTGACATATCCCAACGAATGTAGCTCCATCATAACAAGCATAGCCACTCCTTCCAGACCTAAAAGACAAAGAATAATAAGAAGTAGGGTTGTAGAGATGGTCAAAGACAAACTTACAAAGAAATTAACCTTCGCTTTCAACTCTGCCAGGTAATTTCATCTCTGTCATGCCAAGAGGTTCAAACGGGCTGGTACGAGCACCATGCGTGCGGCCATGTTTCCTCAACAAGAACGACAGAAGGACTAACACCGCATTAACCCAATGGACAACTTGGGAGCGGGGTACCTTCCCGGGATTGGAGTCCAAAAAAATTACATTCCAACCCGCAAGATCAATCGCCAGTCCAACCCAATGCCGATGTTCAATGCTCAATAGACAGTAGATGTATTCGACTTCATCTATCAATGGTGGCCTTATGTTGAAAACAAGACATATGGCAGAGGAGAAGCAGAAGTCGTATGTACACGCCACCTCCGAGAATGTTGAAGCTTAACGGATTAGATAGTCGAGGAAGGTGGCAGGGTACATATTACACCTATTCTTCTGGTTTAAGTCACGCCGGATTTGCATGAAGCTAATAAATACATCAATTTCATGTTACAAAGGCATAGTGGAAAAAAAATAAGGTTAGACTGTCTAATTTTGGAGTTTGACTATAAATATACGCGAGAACATTTATTTGTTAGCCTAAAATAGCTCTGGTGTGAGAAAGGCATTCCCATGCATTGTGCGCGAGAAAACTTCGCCGCTGACCCGAACGCCATCTGCTATGTCGAACGCACTGAAGCGTGAGAACAAAACGACATGATATCATATCCAAAATGTAGCGGAAAAACATAAACTTGGTTGCTAAATTGAAAGACGAATTACCGCATCGATTTGATTTCTTTGAAAAAATTCTATGTTGCCCCCAAATTCTGGGGGACGAATGTGTTAAACTTCCCAACTAGCAGGTGAATGGGCGGGCGATGTAAGGGATGGGCACCTCCATCCCTTTTTTCTTCCTCCTTCTCAACCAAACGCTTAGCCTTGGTAAATGGGAGAGTGTATTTGTATGGGTTCTATCTAGACCGATTACTTTTACGCAGCTCGACACCTGCAAAGCTATCAACCGGTTTCCTCTCGTTTTCACGCTTGGTTGGAACCTACATAACGATATAGCAGTTCCAACTAGCAAAACAGGAAAAATCAAATGTAAATGAAGTGATCTAAAACGGATAACCCTTAAAAACCTTCGCAATTGAGGCCACCGCCTTTGTAGCTTCTTTAGTAACAACATCCTTTATCTTAGCAAGTGTGGTCGTCTTAGAAAGTGTGGTTGTCTTAGTGTGGCCTTGATTCAGAGTTAAAAATGAAACATTAAAGGTATACAATTTAGACATATGTAGACAATCTAAAAATGTAAAATGCCTATCTTTCTCACATCTGCTACACTGCTGCCAACGGCAGAAACACCCGCACAGTCCACCACGGACCCAAGGGCAACTGCAGGTTTACGAGAGGATAATTTATAGGGTTTGGCATGGGGGTGTACTACCACGTCCCAACCCGACGTCCTAAGTTAAAAAAGGCAAAGAAGGTAAGCTCGGATGTAAACTTAAGCATAGAAGCATATAACAGTTTCCCACGCATATTAAAGGAGGTAAAACATAACCCTAACCTTTTGCGTTAAACCAAGTGAGAACGTAGGGGGTTCTATAGTTGGAGATGATATCTTCTCCTCAACATTTGTCTCCTTGCCTCCGACAACAATTTCAGAACGTGGTACAGGAGGCACAGCCAAGAGGAAATCAGGTTTAATGTATCAACCAGAGAAAGAAAAACATATATGACAATCTACACAGTGAACGCAAACAAACGGAGTGGCATCTCACAAAAAGTAATAGAAGAACAAACAAAGGGACTTGTACGTTGTTGGTTGAGTCGCCGCCAGTTGCAGAAAACGGGGGTACAGTCTGGTCTTTGTCAGAATCAACTTCAGGCAAAATATATTCGTGCATGAAATCAGCCTGCAAGTTCAAATTAGAGTAGCTACGTGTACGAGAAATGCAGGAAACATGGGTTGGAAGCCTAAAAGGACAACAACCTTCTCTTTTGTTGACGATACAATATTGTTTTCTAGGGTGGATGTTAAATAACACACAGATGCAATAACCGCTTCTACATCAACCCTTGTAGATAGATTATTCTTTTTGTACTTTTAAAAAAATTAATATAACGATTATATAGTAGAATAACATGAATGGTACATATAGTCATGGGGATAAAATGAAAAGAAAGACAAATTCGACAAAACTACTAAAGACAAAATTGAAGAATTTTAGTGGAAAAATAGAAAAATTATAGTCCTCAAAAAAATAAAAAAAAACATAATTCATAAATATTTTGAAAAGAGAACTATAAATATACTATTTATGATAAAGAAAGTGAAAAAGTAAAAATGGTTAAGAAATTTATTAAGAGAAAGTATGATTGTGGATAGTCGGGAAAGAATACGAAGAAAAAAAGAGAGATGGTGAATTCATACATTTTTAAAAAATGAAATAGTAGTCAAGAGATTTAAACATTAAAAGATAATATTTGTAAAATTCAATAAACTAAATAGTCAAAATAGTAAATGTTATCTTCTAAATAATATATTAACTAAGAAAAAACATTACGTTTAATAAGATTATATAAAGAATTGTGACTTTACTTACAGGTGAAATACTTCTTTTAAAATCATAATAGAAGAAATTATTCATAGTAGATATTATCGACTTAAGCGTGTTCATTTTGATCGATCTATGAATTTTACAATTATATCTTTATCTGAATCATATTAAGAGTTATTTTCATTGGCTCTAAAAGTTATACGCACGGATGTAAAATCTATTATATATATATAGAAGATTCCTATATGAATGAATGGGTAACTACGACCAATTACGATTTATGGATGATCCACACTTTGTTATATAGTTTTTTTTTTTCGCCACTTTGTTATATAGTTTCTAATTTACGTTTGGAGTCGTAGGTGTTGTGGGCCAAATTAATTAGGCCTTTAAGAGAGTCCATATATTATTCATATATTGCAACTTGGGTTTGTACTTTGTAGTACATCAATTTATGTGGGTCTTGGCAAAAAGAAAAAAGATTACTGCAATTCGAAGTTCTAGAAATCCTACAGTAGTAAATTAAAGAAAATAGTCTACGTGCCTAGTATATACAAATTTAAGTAGTTTGAAAACCAACGACATGAGTTATAAGGCAATCTTCATAAATAAATATATTATCCTTGCATGAATGTTACGCAGGAGAAATCAAAATGTTAAATTTCAATTTTTTTTTTTTGTCAACATGTTTCATTTAATAAGAAAATTACAGAGTTCAAAACAATGCAGAATACAAGAAGCAAAATATTATGCATTTCAAAGATATTTAATGATAGAACACTTTGTATCCAGAGTTATTTTTCCTTGTTTCTTTTGCCAGAGCATCCGCCAATTGGTTTTTCTTTCTTTTAACGTACCTGAAATAAAAATTAAAAGAACTCTGTGATAACACCTTTATATCATCCAACAGGGGTGATAATCCACAAATACTCTCTTTGAAGTTCCATGGTGCTTTACTCCATTTATCAAAATGATTGTAAATGCTTTGATTATCCCCCAAGAAGATAACTTTTCCATATTTTAACCTTCTTATCTAAATTATAGCATCTCTTAAAGTGAATACTTCAGCATCCTCTGCACTGCTTATAGCTTCAATAGAAGCAGAGCCCTGTACTATATGCTTACCTTCAGGGGAGATTAGAAACCAACCAATGCCAGCAGTACTTATACTAGATTCCCACGACGCATCAACATAACATTTCATATTTGATGTATCAGAATGAGAATCTAGTTGTCTGTTCAGATGTATACCTGAGTCGACAGACTGGCATTCAATTTCACTATCTTCTCTGAATGCCTCTTTCTGCTCTTTTAAATCTTTGAATGATGTGTTGATTACCTGCGGTATTGACATTTTATCATTTTGGAAGACAAGAGCATTTCTCTTTTTCCATATTCTCCAACCAATATACGTAGGCAAGTTGGTCTTGAGATTTTGTTCATGTATTTTAGAGTCAAGAATCCAAGTCAGATTTTGATTTAAATTGTTTTGCAACATTTGCTCACATGATGGACTGTGAGTTGGCGCAAGCTCCCAAATTTCTCTTGATACTCTACATTGAAAGAGCAAATGATTTACACTTTCATCCATTTCACCGCAGAGTTGGCATGTTGCATCAGCAATAAAACCACGCCTTTTCAAGGTTGTACTAACTGGGAGACCTTCATGGGCTACACGCCACCCGAATAATCTAATTTTCGGTACAGCTGGGAACTTCCATATTTTTTGATATTGCATATTCTGCTCTTCATTTGGCTGCATTAAGCTATTGTGCCTTAAATGGTATCCTGGCTTTACCTGATATTCTCCATTTCGAATATAGGCCCATTCAACATTATCCCTTCTTGTTGACATACTTAGCTTGATTCTTCTGATATGTGTCTGATCATGTGGATGTACCAATTGAGATATTTTTTCTTCATTCCAAACCTTCTTATCTGCAGTCAACAATTCATCCACAAGAGTTTTTGATGATATAGAATCATAAATAGGTCTTGTTGGCCTTGGTGGACTTGTTGGGAGCCAATTATCTTTCCATGCTTTTATTTCATTTCTTGTACCTACTACCTTTCTCATCTCAGATGCTATAAGATTAAGGACTTGAAACATACCTTTCCAGGCATATGAAGGTCTTATACATGCTTCCGCATCTAATACGGTAGTTTTTGGAAAGTATTTTGCCTTGAAAACCTTTGAGAGTAGAGTATTTGGATGCTTCAGAATCCTCCAAACCCGCTTTGCCACCAAAGCGTTATTAAAATGCAACAAGTCTCTTACCCCTAATCCACCATAGTTTTGAGCTTTTGTAATTGTTTTCCATGATATCCATGGAATCTTATGTCCTTCAACTACATAATTCCACCAGAACTTCCTTATAAGTTGAGTTAACTGAGTTATGAGTTTTTTGGAAAAAGAAAACACTGCATGGCATAATTTGGAATAGTCGTAGCTACTGCCTTTATTAAAACTTCTTTTCCAGCCGGTGATAACATCTTAGTACACCAGCAGTGTATTCTATTTTCTATTCTCCCTTTAATATACTTAAAATTTTCTGATGGATTCCTCCCAATAGTTTCTGGCAGCCCTAGATATTTACTCATTCCACCAATTTTCTCAATCTTTGTAATTTCCTTGATCATATTTTGGATTTCAGTAGGTGTATTCTTGCTAAAAGTTATGGTGGACTTAGATAAATTGACTTGTTGACCGGAAAGTTCACCATAAATTCTCAAAGAGTTTATCAATGACATGCATTCTTCCCTTGAGGCCTTACAAAACAACAAGGAATCATCTGCAAACAATAAATGTGTGATGGGTGGACCCTCTTTACTAGCTCTAAACTTATGCAGCATCTCTCTTCTTTTTAAATTATGTAACATACTTGAAAAACCCTCAGTGCATATTAAATAGAGATAAGGAGAAATTGGGTCACCTTGTCTTATACCTCTGCTAGGTTTGATATTACCCACACGTTCTCCATTGACCATAATGAATATGTTGCTGATTTCACACATACCATTATCCAAGCACACCATTTCTCTGCAAAATCCAATGATCTCATCATATACTCAATAAATCCCCACTCCAACTTATCAGAAGCCTTTGCAATATCTACTCTTAGAGCAACAAACTTATTTTTCCTTTCTCTTGTTCTCATACTATGTAGCAATTCATGTGCTACAAGAACATTATCTGTTATATATCTATTAGGAATGAAGGCTGATTGATTCTCCAAAATAACACCATGTAACCAAGGCTTCAACCTTTCTGCAAGAATTTTCGAAATTATCTTATATATGATATTGCATAGGCTTATGGGGCGATAATCTTTAACTTCTTGAGGGTTTTCTACTTTAGGGATCAAACATATGTGAGTGTGATTTATTTCTGGTGGAAGCATTCCAGTATTAAAAAAATGTAGAACAGCATTAGTGATACCTCCACCAATGACCCGCCAGTGTTGTTGATAGAAGCCAGCATTTAGGCCATCTGGTCCAGGAGCCTTTTCGTGGTTCAGCTCCTTCATGGCTATAAACACCTCTTATGTTGTGACTTGCCTAGTCAACTGGTTGTTAACTTCTTCTATCACTCTTGGTTTTATTGGACCCAACATACCATAATTTGAAATATTAGCTAGGGGATCATAGCTATATAACTTAGAGAAATAAGTCACAATAGTATTTTGAATATCTATATATGAGACCCTTAAAACTCCCTGTTCATCCAATATTGAAGAAATTCTGTTCACATCCCTTCTATGCTTTGTTACTGTTTGAAACATTTTTGTATTCTGATCTCTTGCTTTAAGTCATTGTATTCTGCTCTTCGTGCGCCAATATTCCTCCTCCATTCTGTAAGCATGTAGAAGTTTGATTTGAGAGCACTAATTTGGTTAAAATCAATAGGGTCCTCTTCATATGCATTCTGAAGTTGGGTTTGGATCTCATTTATAGCTCTCCTTGCATTCAAATTGTTTTTATTCTTCCAGCCAGCTAGCTCCTTTCTACATTTCTTTAGAGCATTAGAGAGGTCTTCTAGTGTCATCTTACTACAAAATTTATTCCATGCATTTTGCACAACCTTTTTCACCTCATCTACATGCTTCCATCGATTATTATATCTAAAGAGTTTATTTCCACTTCATTTCCTATCACCATTATGCAACAATAAGGGCCTGTGATCAGAGTCATACCAATTCAAAAGTTGGATGTGTGCCTTGGGAAAGAGATCTCTCCGTTCCACATTTTCTAAAGCACGATCAATCCTTGTTTTTACAGAATGCTTCCATCTCTTACCTGCCCAAGTATATTCCCCCCCCATTCATTCTCAAATCTTTTAATCCCAGCTGATTCACCATAGTTGAAAAGGATTTGAAAGTGTGATCTGCTCTTTGAGGTCCTCCTAGCTTCTCTGCATTACTTAATATATCATTAAAATTCCCAAAAACTAGCTGAGGCTTATCTGCATACATATCACTACTTTCTCTTTCAACCAGACTTTTCCATTGTTGTTCTCTTGATTTTTTTATTTGGATGTCCATAGACATATGTAAGATAGTATTTAACACCTTCTTCTTCGATTAGCATATCAGTACTATAGAAACTTGGAGTTGAAACGAAAGTGAGACTTACATTTTTGTCCCAAAAGATAGCCATACCCCCCCCCCCCCCCNACACAAAAGAGTGAGCATATCATAACTTCCTAGCTACTTCCTTAACATAATATTCCTTATTTTTTGTTTCCACCAGGAGCATTACATCAGGCTTGTACATACGCCTAATACCATAACTTCCTAGCTACTTCCTTAACATAATATTCCCCTCTTGCAGTGGTAATTGAGCATTTACGTGGTAGTCTTGTGGCTGATGAGATAATCCTTGGTCTTGCTGAAGAATTGAATCGGATCTCCCTTTTTCAAAACATCCTTGTAATTTCTGCTTGCTTGTAATTGCTTGATCTTCTTTAGTAAAATATTATGTCTTTCTTTTTGCTCTCGCGTTGAAAACAGACGTGGATCCAAATTCCTTGATTGTAATAGGAAGAACCCTCAAGGGAGAATGCATTGATTCAGACATGTTATCAGCTCTATCCACCGTATTCATTCTATCTTGAGACTGAAGTCTGCTCATATCTTCACCAATTGTTTTTTCCCTCATTAGTTCATCTTCATGGCCTTGCATTTCATGGCGCGAATGACCTTCTATTTTTTTCCATATTCTCATCATTAGCCTGAGCAGACATATGAGTCGGATTTTGTATACCTGGATTTTGAACTGGTGGTAGCTGAGGGAATTCCTGGAGACGAGGACCATATATACACTGACTGGAATCATGCTTCAAAGACCCACAGGTGAAACAAAACTTTCGCAGTTTCTAAAAAAAAAAAGTTTGGCCATAACAGGTTGTTGATTCCTGTCGAAGTCAATATACCTGGTGAAATAGACCTTAGTATCAACATCCATATAGACACGAACCCATATTTCCCTAGGTGAGTCTTTAGCAGGCTCCTGAAACCTAAAATCTCTAATTGTACCCAGATCTTCTCCTATCTCCCTTACCATTTGTTCATTCTGATAATCAGAAGGGATGTTTGCGATCTTTATTGAGAAAGTGACCTTTTTAAGAAAATACGGCTGATCTCGACTCTCCCAACGATCCAGAGCAACTATCCAATCTCGGAAGCACCACGCTCCATTATGAAGCACAGATTGGAGTTGCACTTCATCTTTAAAGAAGTATTGAACTAAGCCATCATCCAATACTCTAGCCGAAACCTGACCCTCCATTCTCCAAACCGAAAGCAGGGCTAATTTCATATAGCCTGGTCGATGGTGATGTGGGTTCAAAACCTTGGCTATTAAGCTTAATCGATTATCCGCTTCTTGCCTCCGATGAGCCTCCACCGAAAGTTGGAGAGGTCTTCTCTCTGAACCAAGGTTAAGTTGCTGTAATGACTACCATAACTCATCTCCCATGGTTTCTGATTGAAGATCGAGATTAAGAAGCTTGATTTAACAGTGATTTATAAGAAGAAACAAGATTTTATCGTATCAGAACGGATTTGAAAACGCTAAACTCCGAAGGTGTAACCCTAGAAGAAAAGGGGAAAGTTCTCGAGAAAACTAGACAAAATTGCGAACAAATTCTCCTTAAATTTCATTTAAACATGTTTAAGCTATTCAAAGCTTTTATAAGCATTATGTATGCATTCACTGTTTGAAGAAAAATTTTTAACAAACAGATTTGGTCAAAAAAATAATTGCTTCCTTACATAACTTTTAAAAATAGTTACATTATATATTATAAGCATGATACCGTCCTTTACTTCGATTTCCTTTTCTTTTATCTCTCGTTTGAATAATATTATGGTTGACTCTTTAGCACAATCAGCACTTGTAAACGATATTTCCTCTTAAAATTAATAAAATTTGTTTGTATTAAAAAAAAAGTTACATTATACAGAAAAGTGAACAAACCAGTTCATTTCAAAAAATTTTTAAATTCTTTATATAAATTGTAGTTTAGTGTCATTCCTCTAACAATAACTGTTTTGGAAATTCTGCTTTGAAAACATGAAAAAGATAGTTTAACAAAGAAAAAAATATCAAAAAGGTAGATTAAATTAACTTTAATAAAAAGTGTGTTTAATACAAAATATAATTGTACGTGTTTTTGAAAGGTTTGTGCTGAAACTCTTCATTTACTATGATATTATTTGCTTTAAATTCAAATAGAACAAAACCTGTATAAATTTATTTTGGAAATTTCTAAATTGTATTTTATTATATAAAGTTGAACGCGTTTAACGTAAACTCGACACGGAAGCATAATTGTAACTCACGAGATTTTGATATATGTCTTTGTTAACTTAGATTATGACATGTGTCAATTTATAATATAGATTTTAGAGAAAATTTTCCTTTTAAATCACTTAACTCTTAAAAAAGAATAAAAATAAAAAGGAAATTTTATTATTATTTTAAAATATTTCCTTAATTTTTTCATTTTTATATTATATATCTGGTTATGTTATATTTTTATTTTGTGTCAATGATTAATATGAAATCTTAAAACTGTAAAATGCAAAACATTGTGATCTACAATTAAATGTCTTAAATAAAATAAGTATAAAAATGATTCATATATTAATAAAATTGGATTAATTTTACGGTATATAAAATTTAAAACTTATTTTTAGATTTCTATAACTTATCTAGGGAGTATGTTTTTCTATATGTTTTGATCACGCTAGATTTTAAAAAAAATTTATCATAAAATACAAATCTAATATTTGATAATAATTGTTTAGGGGTTTTTTGAGTGATTCTTTAAGGGAGAGAGAACAAGAAAAAAGATGTAAAATGATCTCTTTTACTAATGTCTAAGATAATCGATTATAATGTATGAGTCTTGAGTAATGAGTTTTCGTATCCTTGAACTAGGGTTCTTCCTCTTGTATTTATCATATCCGAATAAGAGTATTTCTATATCTTTTATGGATAACTTCTAGTTTCGATTCTATTTATACAATAAGGAATATTTCCATAAATCTATAAGGCAATTTTCCTTGTCTCTAAGATTCAAATCATATAGAGGAGAATATTCGCTCAGTCTTGGCTTATGGCCTTGGCGTGGCTACGCATCCTTGGCTAAGGCCTTGGTGAATACATTCAACCAAGGGGTTATCTCTGAGCTCCTGGTCTAGGCCCTAGGAAATCAAATTATCCCCAACAATAATACATATATAATAATAGTAAATCTAATCATACAAGTCTTTGTTATGTCAGTTATCAATTTAAATTCTTAGTATTATAGCTACATTTTTAATCTATCTTATCCGCGTTATAATGCGGTCCTAATCTAGTACTAACTAAAGCTCAACATTACTTATCTATCACACTATTTTTTATCTAAACTTTTGATATGAGAATTAAATTTATCTTTTCAATCGAAAAATCGCATATCAAATTTTTGACATCTCCTCCCGCAAATCATCTTAACACTCATCTTGATACGCTCATAATAACCAACAACATTCTTCACCTAACCGGATAACACAGTTAGGAAGACTCTTGACACAAGTCATAAATACTTCATGATTATGAGGTTACCGTGAGGATTCTCCTCCCATATAGCTCATATCCTTTTTTTTGATAAAATGTGAATATTCATTAAGAGTAATGAGCACATTGATAGCTTTAGAGCTAATTGGTTTCTAGAAACCCCAAAAAAAAGATTAAAAATACCTCTAGAAAGAATCAAGGAAACAAAACTAGGACTAGATTAAATTTCCTTCAAATATAAAGTGTTGACAGGAAAATGAAATCTAATGCTAGAGAACATGAGGTGAATCAAACAAATGATAAGTTCATGACAAAGTGAAGATGATCATTCCTTGTCTAATTTGGCCTGAATAAACATGAGCGAAAAGACACTTGAACTAGCAGAGTGAGAAAGACGTCAATAGAAGGAGACGAAAGGGAGTTGGCAAGGCTCCCACTCTGAAACACGACTACAAACTGCTAATCTCGACAAAGCAAAGGTCCAAGAAAATTGTCCCTTGCCAAAAGCTGAAGCTAAAGGACACAAGAGCAACTAGAATCGGCGACCATAGCTAGGAAAGGGGAGATCAAGTCCTTGCTCAACAAATGATCATTGACTTCGGCTTTCTCAGAGTCCCGACAAAGCCTGTCAAGGACTTCTCTTGTTAATCCATGAAGCTGCAGTAGAAGGAGACTCAGGCTACCGGGGCTGAAGCAGACAGAGCAGGCAAATGAGGCAGAGGACCCTACCCCATCCACAAACCAGTATAGAGACCCGAGAACGCTACCCATAGAGGCAAAACGAAGAGCGAGGAGACAAACCATCAAGTTCCAAGCCACTGAAAACCAAAATCTCTAATGCCAAGAACTTAGAAGACCAGAGTAGAGCAACTACGACTCCACAAAACCAGGTTAAAAGACTCGTTCCATAGAGCTCAACCAAATCCGACAAAATTCGAGGGACCAGCACTCAAAATCCTATTTGAACTAAGTTGAGGATGCAGAGAATCGGTGGACCACAGATCTTTGCACTGCTCCAAAGTTTGAGAAACCTAAAGGGGAGACCCTCCACGACATCCTCCAAGGTCGAGCTTGAGGTTACGAAAAACCTCAAAGAGATAGACTCAAGGACCCAAGATATGCTCGATGAACCATGTCAGATCGCAAGAAGACTAAAGAGAAGAAGATTCAACACCTGCAACGAAGCCTGCGGTAACTCTTTTCTGACCCTTGTAAATGCCTAATCACCACCAAAACTAACCCAAATTCGGGAGATTGCTACGGATCTGACCAAGCGATGAGACCCATCAGACCTTGAGTGTCTCACTTCTCTTCTCCGTCAAAGATCTCGTCGTCGCTCTAGCTTCACAGAGGACACCCGACCATGAAGATTTCCTCCATCCACCGCGTCGGCGTAGAGGTCACCGGAGGATGATCAGAGTTTCGACATATCGATCCCGGTTTGAAGAGAGAAGGAGAGATAGAAGGCAAAACAGTTGAAAAGAAACAAAAGGGGGAGAGGAGGAGACCTTCACGACAAGAGACTGCTGGAAATCCCCTCCTTGAGCGGTGATCTTTTGTGGCAGCGGATGGGGTTAAGATTTGAGGGAGAGACCCTAGAGAGAATTTTACTTCTCTCTCTCTTGATTTTTATTTTATTTTTACGATTCATATCCACATTTTTAGATCCATTTTCTCGAACATTTCCTTTGATATCAGTTGTAATCAAACTTGCATTACTCATACTACTTTTCGACTTTTTACACCTTATCTAACTTTTTTTTATTGTCCGTCTTAAGTCTAGATGGAGCAAAATGATTATTTCCAAAATATTTCATGCTAAGTGGAGCTAAGCTTTTATATATATTCTTTGTGTAAATTTCTAATGTCGTACTTGCATTATATCTTATCCAAACAGTTTAACTTTTTGTAAATGGTTGACATGCTTGGTAAATGCTAAGTTTTTTTAACGTTGGGATTATATTCATATCGAATGGACACATACATACAAATTACATAACGAAAGAGAAGAAAACGATAAAAATGATGGATAACAATGATCTTACCTATCCTGTTTTTGGATGATTTTCATATGATATATTGATGACAATTATGTCCAAAGTTAATTTTACTTCAGATTGTTTGTTCTCCTTTTATCCATAATAGCAGCTTGAGTAGAACACCACTTGAGCATGAAGGAAACTCGTCGCCAGAAGCATGACTAATATGGCAATAATGAGTCTCCTTTTTACCTTGAAATCATTTGATAGAATCTTGAAACGGTAAAATCCAAAATAGAGACCCAGCATGAAAACCTGTTGAAGTTGTTGATGTGCCTCATATAGCTTAGTCTAACTGTTGACCTTCCAATCCGGCAACACCCCGTCGATCTTCCAATGCGGAAACATCCCGTCGATCTTTTGGTTCGGCAAAAAAAAAACCATATCAATAGCACCAAAATCCGTCAATAAAAAATAAGTAGACACCAAACCCGAGAACAATACCAAGACAAATTCGATGCAAACCATCAATGCAAAAGAGAAAAAAACAAAGAAAAAACATGAGAAATATCGAAGGGACCGAGAAATAGTACTTTAGGAGCCACCATTCACCGATTCCTAGATCAAAGATGAAAGGAAAAAGAGGTTGGCGGTTAGAGATTTTGAGGGAAAAAAAACTTTCAAACCCTTTTAGTAAATGCTAAGCTAGCATATTAAATTTAAATTATATTAAATGGAAAGTTTGTTAAGAATATTTACTAGAGGAAATTGTAAATATGCCATTAAAAATCTTTGCCATTTTAAAATATGCCATAATTTTTTCAATATTTCATATTTGTCATAATTTAGAGAATAAAATGTCTATTTTTCCTTTATATATATATTAGGATTTGGGTTTAATATTTATATTTAGGGTTTGTTATTTCTTTAGATTTACGGTTTAAAGTTTAGGATTTAATGTTTAATTTTAAGATTTAAGGTAATTAGGGTTTAGAATTAAATAATTGATAGTTAATGATTTAGTGGCATTAAAGTAATTGTCTATCTAAAATAATGGCATGTGAGGTAAAGTTTCCTAATCATGGTAAATATACAAAACCCAAACTGAGTTATGGTATTTGGTAAAATTGTCCCTATTTATTAATATAGGCACTTTTAAGAGTGTTATTCTTATATATATGCACTTGAAAAATAAAGCATTTTTCTATATCTATTTATTCTGTTATATTGATCTTCTTTTTATGTAAAAAGCTAAACACATGTGCATTAAAAAAAACTGTGGATACAAACTACATAAACATGATAATTGAACACTTTATGAATAATTTAATAATAGACAAACTTATGTGGACACATAATGAACAATATTATATAGAGATAAAAATGCAATATATTTGATTACTTTTGTGATTATATTTCTTATTATACTACTAAAATTTAACTAATAGGATATTATTATTGAATGTGTTTTGTATAATATGATTTTTTTTTATTGTCCAACCTTTTTATTTATGATTTTGATTCAAATGTATTCAAAAGTTAACAATTCCCTTATATGAATATAAAATCTTTAAACATAAGTAATCAATTAATATTCCATCTGTTTTGCTAAAAGTGTCATTCTAACATTTTTCACATATATTAAAAAACTGTAAAAAAGTTTTACTTACCCTTCATTAATACTTCAAAAAAAATATACTCTCTCCGTTTCGTGAAGATAGAAGTTTTGGGAAAAAAAAATTGTTTCATAAAGATATAGTTTTTAGATTTTCTATGCAGTTAATGATAATAAATTGTTAAATTTAAAAAGTTTTAACTCAAACTATTGGTTGAAAGCTATAGGTAATTGTTTTTTTGTATATTAACTCTTTCTTAATATGTGAGAAAAGTCTAAACTTCTATCTTAAAGGAACGGAGGGAGTATTTTCAATTAATACATTAAAATAGTGATGTTAAAACTGAAATTTTACTTATAAATTTGCATCAAAAATATAAAACGACATTTTTTGTGAAACAAAATTAAAATCTCAAAACGGCTGATTTTAATAAGAAAACTCTTTTAATAATATGAGGGAGTATAAAAAGATGGAATACTAATTTATTGTTAAAATAAATTTCGTTTGAAAAGTCAAATGATGCGGAAAATGTGGGAAAGGACAAAAGAGGTACTAAATTGAATGGTCTTTTTTGATAATACCGTTAAACAATGATAACGACATTAACCATCATCCCTTTCTCTCTTTTTTAATGCTTTTTACTTTTGTATTTCTATTGTTATTACAGTATTTATTTTTTTCTATATTAGAGAAGACATCACAAAAAAGGAAACAAATAGAAATTCAGATCTTTCCTTTCTCCAACGGTGGGAACAGTTATGTCGGTAGGTATAAACATTCACGATTACATTTTTGAGATTTTATAACCTGCATTTTTTTTGTTTGGTAAATTCCAGAGCGCAGATTAGTATATTTTATTTTATTTAAACGTCGATTTGTGAGAAACTAACGAATGAAAGTGAATACTCCGTCCATTTTAAATTAAGTAATATTTTAGTAGAGAAAATGTTTGTCAACTACACGAGGTATAATCTAATATGGTGAAAAACATCCAATGTATCATAATATGTGATCAATATTACGAAGTATATGTTAATCATGACCACATGTACGAACTATAACTACAAATTAGGATGTAATTGAACTAAACAATAGTTTATGAGGTCAAATCGTAATTAGCATAAATTTTTGTTATCTCCACAATAATAATATAGAAAATAGATTAAAAATTCTGAAAATCAATAAAAATACTAAAAATTAAAGGGGTGATTTCACAATTGACCTAAAATTGTTGGTCAATTACAAATCTAACCTTCTCTCTCCTCATTTTTCAAAATACCATATTTTACCCTT